>JADMNL010000023.1:194970000-195152500 GCA_016271365.2 Neoceratodus forsteri
GAGTATATTGATATGAGTGCATAGTTCTGGTGTATCCATCCCTTTGTTTTCTATTAGGATTTTTTTCTAAAGTTCCCTACTAGTTTTATGGCCCTAGGGATCTCTGTGTTAGCATGGTTTATTGTTCTTCTTTTTCCTGCAGTGTTTTTGGTTTCATGTGACAGTGATGCAACCAGCACCACTGCACTAAGGTATGAAAAATACTGCAACAGTAATCTGCAGATAGGAGCTTGGTGTTCTGTCCTCAACTAAATAACTCCAATTCAATATATTTTGTTTTCCTGTGTGTTTCTAGGTCTAGCCTGCAGGAGTAAATGTTTTGCTTTTGAAGCTTTTATTTGAAACTACACACAGCCATAAAAAGGACACCCATCACCGCAGGTCATCAATGCTACTGTATACTTAGTAAAGTCTCTAATTATTTTCTTAAAGAATAACCCACTCAGTTAGCCTTCAAGTGTTTGCTAAACTGTAAATCTGTATTTTTGTGCTCACTAGATAAGAAACGTATCTTAACATTACAACTCTGCTGCTGTAAAATTGACTCTAAACTAATGCTTGCTGAATCTATGGTCACAGAGGATTCACTGTTACATGGGAAAGGAGGCACTGTAGTAAAAAGAGCCATAAAAAAATGTGAACATGGAGAACCCCAGGGGCAATAAAACTAGTAGGAAAATTTGGGTAGAAAATGTTCCTAATAGCAAACAAATGGAAGTACACACTAGGACTATATACAGAAATCAAAACACTCTGCACAACACATTTTTTTTTCATGTTTTGACTGTAGTACTCCTTTAAGCAGGAAATGTCTGCCAGGAGATGTAGAATTGCTATTAGTAAAAAGAAGTGCTTACGCATTGTTTGGAGTTTGTAGAAATAGCCAACAGCAGACAGTTTACTGTGGTTACAGACCATAATCCACTTACATAACTATCATGCAGTATGAATAATTAGAACATGTAGTTATTGCACTGCAGTCTAACAGTGAAAGAGTAGAATATGAGGATCCTTGATTTCAAGGGTTCCCATAATGCAAATAGTGTGGTGTACTGTCCCATCAGATTGCATAGTACTGCCTTTGTAATAGCAGTCTGGTGCAACCACAGATTGATTACAGTGGGTATGGTAATAGTGGTGTAGATTACATGTGTATAATTTTTATTTAGAAAAATAAGTTACAAACACATGCATTTATTTAAATACTGTCTACAACTGCTGGGTCTCCTCTAACTGTCAAAATGTGTCAAAAAGGAGAATTCTTTTGAAGTCCAGTTGTCTTGTAGTTCATGGATCTGTGTAGTGTCAGGCATCCCCAGGCTTAAGAGGCATTTCCTCTGACAAACAAGTCTTCTGGCCTCAGCTGGGGGCACTGTGAGTGGGACTATAGACAGGACATTAGCTTGTGCCATGTGTCACATCAAATAACTTCAAACACAACCTAATTTGTGACAAGAGATCTTTTCCTTGATCTCTACAAACAAAATGGTCTTTCTCTAAATGCTGTGTGTCTAGTGGGGATACAGAACAAGGAAGGTGATAATACTGAAGCAGTCAGGTTATCTGGTGAAGAGAGGGAGAGGGAGAGACAGAATTTTAAAGGGAATTAGCATTGGCATTTTAGGCTACTTCAGAGCTTTTGAATAGTGAGATGGTTTGCTTGTGGATAGTAAGACTGTGGATGGTAAAGATAGCTTGAAATAGTTTTTATTCTGAGCTCCAGCGGCAAGACATAATCACCCAGGTTTTCTTTTTTTATTAATATTATTATTTTCTATCATATCTATTTCTAAATTTAGCCTAAACCAGTCTAAATGTATGTATTTCTTTTTACTGTTAAAAATCTTTATTTTAATGTTTTTCCTCATTGCACTACTGAACAATATTTACTTTAAAAAATAATACTACAGGGGCACATCTGAGCCACCTTAGTAGAGATGAGTAAGCAGTTTAATGATAAAACCCATTGGTTGCACCACAATTAGATTGCCATCTCTGGACAGAATAGTCTAAAATAAGGCATGGCAAGAGTCAGTGCCCAGATCTCAAAATTCTGAAAATGTTGTATTTGTCAAAAATTTAAAGAAAGTTGAAAACACATATTTATAAATTAAACCTCCTCTCCTTACAAATTGCACAAAAATGGATGGGAGTTGAATCCTGAGAATTTCAGGTTTATTTAAGATTTTCCAAGGGCCATTCATTGCTAGGTGGTTTTACTCAAAATTGTGTAGTTTTGAAATGATTATGAAAATAATAAAACATGGTTTTGGCACATGCACAGAACATTTTCAACAGCTAAAGAAAAACTGTATTTTTGCAAAACTCAAATCCCGTTTTGTAAGGGGCATATGATTTTATGGCTTGAAGTTGCCTTACTTGTGTTGTTTTCAGTCATGAAATCAACCCTCCCCATTATTTACATTGCAGTGGTTAGAAGACCATTCCTACCACCAACATCATCCATCCACCAGAACCTTTAAAAAAAACACTGGAGGGTTCCTAACCTTGCCATCAGTACCTCCTTACTAATATTTACTAGAAAATAGCAGCATGTGCTAGTCTTGCTGCTGCTTTCCCCCAATTGCCTGATCTTGAAATAAAGAGGTGGTAGGCACTCAACCCTGCAGCTAGTACCCCATTCTATCTGCTCAGTTTTTAAACCAAATTTTGGCAGGAGCCCGACCCCACTGCCAGTGTTCCCCTTCCTGCTCAACCCTTAAAGAAACCAATGGTGGGTACTCAACCCTGCCACCATTCCAGTACCCCTCTACCCACCAGCCTAGTTTTAAAATAAGTTGGTGTCAGTTGCTCAACCCCACGATTAGTATGCCCATGCCCACCAGATCTTTAAATAAACCAGTGAGGCATGCTGAACTCCACCACTGGTATCTCCTCCTATCCTCCTGATCTGTAAACAAACCAGGCATGTGTGCCCAATGATGCCACTGGTACCCTTAATCCTACCTGCCCTATTTTTAAATAAAATGTCAGAGGATGCACAGCCCCACAGCCAGTATCCCCTTTTCCATAGACCTGCTCATTAAATATACAAGTGAAGGGTGCTCAGCATCTCTGCCAGTATCCTATTTTCTGCTTGATTATTAAATATACCAGTGGAAGGTGCCCAATCATTCCTCTGATATCACCACCCTATCAGTCTTTAAACAAACTAGTGTTGGGTACCCAACCTCACAGCTGGTACCCTTCTCCTGCTGAATCATCAAGTAAACCACCAACAGGTGCCTGACTCCATTCTAGCACTCACCTCCCATCCTCCTATCCTCAAAATTATTAAACAAAGCAGCAATAGATGCTTAACCACATTGCTGGTACCTCCTTCTGCACACCCCGTCATTAAAGAAAGCAGTGGTGGGTGCCCAATCATGCTACCAGTGCTATCCATCCACTCACCCAATCATTAAATAAACTGGTGTCAGGTGTCCACCACTGGCACCACTTCCACAAAACAAATCATTCAATAAACAGGTGGCTGGTGTTCAGTCCCACAGCTTGTACCTCACTCTTGCCTGGTCAGTCATTAAACAAGCGGTAGTGGGTGCACAACCCCACCATTGATGCTCCCTCCAATCCACCATGCACTGAAATAAAATCCTCACCCACCATCTATCATCCATACCATCCTCTCCTACCTGTGACCCTGGTTTAGTCCCTCATTGTGTTCTCAATGTCCCACATTGTGAATACTCATTCTGCCACATCATGATTCCTTATTGTCCTATGACATGCTCCTCTACCTGCAGGTAAGAAACACACAAACTGATAAAAATCCTAAGTCCCAAAACCAAGACTTAAGGATTTGTAAGGTAAGAAAGTGTGTCCTAAAAAGGATTTAGAGACAGTATGGCAAACATGATATAGAGGGTTGGTGAGGAGGGTGGTAAGAAACTCAACCTTCAAATCTGGTTAAAGAATATTAACAATAAAAAGGTTATATATCATGGAAAAAGCCATCACCAGATCAAAGTGATGGGCACACTCATGAAAACATAGGAACATAGAATTTGTCAGCAGAAAAGGACTCCTTGGCCCACCTAGTCTGCCCAGATTGTTTCTGCCGTATGTGTCTCTGCATACTGTACCTTAACTGATCTCTGGCAACCCTCCCACCTCCCTGCCTGTTTATTAATATTCCCCTATGTCTAGTCCATGGATGCTTGAAGCCCCCAACTGTTTCACCTCCACCATTTCTGCTGGTAGACTGTTCCAGGCATCTACCACCATTTCAGTGAAGCAGTGCTTCCTCACATTCCTCTTAATCATCTCCCCCAATTAGGCTTATCACATGCCTTCTTGTCCTGGGACTCTTTCTCATTTGAAAGAAACTCCCTTTCTGAACCTTATTCACTACTGTGCAGAAAATGTAGGTCTCTATGATGTCCCATCTCACCCTCCTCTCTTTCACTCACAGAAGAGTGAGTGCTTCCTAAATATATCCAAGCAAAACATAAAAATGAACAGTAATGCAACTTCAAAAAAGGTGCATTTATTTCACAATTTACATAAAGGTGTAAAACTGACCATGGACATACAAGCCCCAGCACTTGGAGTTAATTTTCACCACCTCATGAGGAGTAGTAACTTGAAACACCCAGGGCTTGTGTGTCTGCAGTTGTTTTGTACCTTTATGTCAATTGTGTAATAAAAACACCTTTCATGAAGCTGTGGGAATGCTCATTTTTGTGGTTTTGCCAGGGTCATGAACAATGGGTGTGCTGATTTGCTTAGAGCCTACAGTCAGTGTACTCTTCTTAATATGTGCAATGTTGTTCTTACTGTAATTCGTACAATGTCAGATACTGGTAGCACAATCAGGAATGCTTGGCAGTTCTTTTTAATTAGACCTGTAGCTCAAAGATCAAATGGATGTTTTTCTGTGTTGTTATTCATTGGTATTGTTTCTCTTTGCATATCATGGTATTTCTTTTCATGAGGAATCCATTGTGTTCTGCCATTGACTCAGTCAGTTAGATGGCTCTGGACTATGAACCTCAACTCTTATGATATTATTTAACATTGTAGTAGAAACTGGGAATATTCCCCTAACTTAGAAACATAGAAACATAGAGGTTGATGGCAGATAAGGACCACAAGGCCCATCCAGTATGCCCATTTCTTTTTCTACCTTATAAATGTGACATCAGCCTTTGCTCTGTCAGTGGCCTATGTATTCATACTCATCCGTATTGTTCCCTTATGTCTATCCCATACCTGTTTGAAGCCCTGCACTGTATTCATAGCCACCACTTCCTGAGGTAGTCCATTCCATGCATCCACCACACTTTCTGTGAAAAATAATTTCCTCACATTCCCCCGAATTGGCTTCCCTCTAATCTCATGCTGTGTCCTCTTGTCCTGCTATTGTTCTTATATTTAAACATGTTAGACTCTTTCACCTTGTTAATGCCCTTAAGGTGTTTGAATGTTTTGATCTATCACTCTCTCCTTCCTTTGCTCAAGGGTATACAGATTGAGCTCTGCTAATCTGTCCTCATATGTCTTCTGATGCAGTCCCTGGACCATTTTGGTTGCCCTTCTCTGGACTGCCTCGATTTGGTTAATGTCCTTGTGAAGGTGTGGCCTCCAGTACTGCACACAGTACTCCAGATGGGGCCTAACCAGCGTCTTGTAAAGAGGGATTATTACCTCCCTCTTATGACTTGTGATACCACTACTAATACAACCTAACCTCCCCCTAGCCTTACCTACTGCTTTAGAGGTCTGCTTGGATGATTTCAGGACATCGGTGATGATGATGCCCAAGTCTCTTTCTTCCTTTGTGACTGCCAGCAACTCCCCTCCCAGCCTATAGGTGGCTTCAGGGTTTCTCTTCCCTATGTGCATGATCTTGCACTTCTTTGCATTAAATCCCAGTTGCCAGTCTTCTGACCATTTTGCTAGTTTTTCCAGGTATCTTCTCATTCTGCCCACCCCATCTAGATCATCTACTCTTTTGCAGATCTTGGGTGTCATCTGCAAACAGGCAAGCCTTACCCTCTAGTCCATCTGCAATGTCACTAATGAAGATAATGAAGAAGACTGGCCCCAGGACTGATCCCTGAGGTACCCCACTTATGACCTGCATCTCTTCTGACTGTATACTATTTACCACCACTCTCTGTTTTCTGCCTGTCAACCAGTTTGCCACCCAGTTGACCAAATTCTGACCCATCCTGAGTCTACCCAGCTTATTAATCAATCTTCTATGTGGAACAGTATCGAAAGCTTTTCTGAAGTTAAGGTAGGCAACATCAACTGCTCCCCCTCGGTCCACCACTCTGGTTACCCAGTCAAAGAAATCTATGAGATTAGTTTGACAGGACCTTCCTTTTGTAAACCCATGCTGTCTTTGAAAGAAAATATTATAGTGCCTTTATACAAAAAAGGTGATACGTCAAATCCTGGTAATTACAGGCCGAGAAGCCTGTTAGATATGACACAAAAATTATTTGAGAAAATTCTTCACAGTAGAATAATGTTTTGGATCAGCAGCAAAAAAATCCCAAATGAAGGACAAGCGTGCTTCATGCCAGAACACTCCATAATAGACCAGTGTATGTTACTATCACATCTTGTGCACAAATATATCTACATCAAAAAACTAAAATTCTTTTGTGTATTTATTGATCTCAAATCAGCTTTTGATAGGTTTAATAGGAAACAATTATGGGAAATTCTAAAACAAAATATGAATTAGGACCAATAATAATTAATATGTTGAAAACTTTATATAGAGATAACTATACTTCAATAAGGTATAATAGAATGGGAGATAATACAGTACAATTTCCATCTAACATTGGGCTGAGACAAGGATGCATTATGTCTCCTATATTGTTTAACATTTTTTTTCAGTAGATTTACAGATGAGTTGAGCGACCCTGGGCTGCATATGCCTACCAGATATACTAGTAGTGTCTGAGACGTGGCTCAGGCCTGTCACAGCCAACAAAGACATAAACTTACCTAATTATCAAGTAGTCAGAGCTGACTGCCAGACTAGGGGTGGGGGCGTAGTGATATATGTGAAGGACAGCCAATTTGTAACCTGCCTCGACTCGTTATCCATGGTAAAGGAATTTGAATGCCTATCCCTCAAAGTGGCCCTCTCCCACACCACATCGCTGCAGCTAATCGGCTGCTACAGGCCCCCCTCAGCTGACCTCAAGCTATTATCCCACCTGGGTGACCTAATCAAAAAGGGAACAGAAGAAACTATAATCATAGGAGACCTAAACCTAAACTGGCTCTCAAAGGCAGTTGCACCATTAATATCATTCTGCGATACTCATGGGTTTACACAGCTCATAAATGAAGCCACCAGAATCAACAAAAAGAATACAAGCAACAGCACACTATTAGATGTTATACTAGTGAATAAACCTCACCTTTTCTCGCATGTTGAGTACTATTCAGTGACATCAGTGACCACTGCCTTATTGTGGAATAAGATCACCATGCAAGCCGTCATCCCCCACCAAGTTCACAATGAGGAGATCAAGGCAAAAATTCAATATTGAGGCATATCTGGGAGAGATAAACCACTCCACACAATGGCAAGAGTTTTACTTAGCAAACACAGTGGAGATAGCGTATGAGGTGCTAAATGACATTATTACAGGTGCCCTTAATATCCATGCTCCAATTTCTAAGGTACACATCAAAAATAAAACCTACCATTGGTTCATTCCTGACCTTAAAGCCACCATCCTTGACAGAGACAAGTTATGGAAAAAGGCACGAATAACTAAGATATCAACTGATTGGGAGTTGTTCAAAAAAGCCAGGAATATCTGTACCAGGAAAGTACGAGATGCTAAGGCTGCTTATTATATGTCTGAACTAGACTCCTTCTGCCACAACCCTGCCAGTTCTGGAACACCATAAAACACATAACAGGATATGATCCAAGTAACACACTCCCAGCCAAAATACACAATGGCAAGGGAACCATCTCTGATGAACTGGAAGTCCTGGAATCATTCAATAATCACTTTACAACCACTGGTCTAGCATTCAACACCTCTCCGGCTAACCAAATGCGTTCCCAGTTAGGTATCAAGAACACTGAAGCACAGGTAATGGAGTCTACTTTCTCCTTCATAGCAGCCACCCTGAAGCAGGTGGAAGAATTAATATCACAACTGGACACCAAAAAAAGTGCAGGTGCAGACTCCCTTGATCCCTATTTTTTTTAAAATTGCCATACAAGTATTAGCAATAACACACCTATTTAACATCTCACTACAGCTAGGATCTATTCCATCGATCTGAAAACTAGCCCAAGTTATCCCGCTACTGAAAGCGGGGGACCCCATGGACCTCAACAACTACAGGCCAATCTCTATCCTCTCTGTGCTATCCAAGCTGCTAGAAAAAATCAGAAGCACCCAACTAAGAGGATATCTTGAAGAGGCAAATCTTTTAAATCCAGTGCAATCTGGTTTTAGAACCAGCCACAGCACCATCACAGCCCTGGCTAAAGTAACCAATGATTGGCAACTCGAACTGGACAAAAACAATTGTGTCTGTGCTGTATTTTTAGACCTGAGTAAGGCATTTGATACGGTTGACCACGAACTGCTCCTCTCCTTCCTGAAATCCATAGGACTCGACTCAACCTCCATTAGATGGTTTAATAACTATCTCACAGGAGGGACCCAGCAGGTGAAGGCTGAAGGAGACCTATCTCCACTCAGATCTCTTCAAAGAGGAGTTCCCCAAGGATCCATCCTCGTCCCAATCCTATTTGCCATCTATATCAATAGCATCGACAATAACCTCACCAAAGCCACTGTACACCTGTTTGTAGATGATACAGTATTGTATGTCAGTCACCCCTCTCCAGTAACAGCATGCATAGAGCTACAAGCAGAATTCAACCTATTACAACACCAACTACTGGAAAAAACTCCTGCTAAATGCAAAAAAAATAAAGGCAATGTTTTTCTCCCCCCAAACACAAGCCTGACACTCCTTCCCAAACAATCTCCCCCACATATCCACTGTCCTTGGTGAAAATCTTGAATATGTTACAAAATTCAAGTATCTGGGGGTCTAGGTAGACAGTAGACTCGACTACTTAGATCATCTTGAAGATCTGCTAAAAAATATCCATCAGAGGCCTGGGATCTATTACAGAATAAAGCACTTTCTCACAAGTGATTCTAAAAAGAAGCTGGTCCAGGCCACATTTCTATCAGTATTAGATTATGCAGATTTCCTATATGGTCATTGCCCCAACTCATATCTGAGCAAACTGGACACACTTTACCATAGAGCCTTGAGGTTTATTATAGATCTTCCTCTCAGCACTCACCACTGCTCGTTTTATGCTGCAGTTGGATGGACCTCACTCCAATTTAGAAGAGACAGGAATGCCACACTATGGACTTACAGAGCAATATCAAAGATGCTACCAAATTACATCTCAGACTGCTTCACACAAATCACATCAAGTAAATATGCCCATATGCCCTAAGAAGTCTAAACTTCATCATGCTTAAAGTGCCCAAATTCAATTCTTGATATGGTAGATCTGCTATCAGCTATGTCTTATCTGCCTTATGGAATACGATGCAGAAGACCCTGAAAGTGAACAGATACATCTCATTTACATCCTTTAAATATCTGTATTCGAGGCTTATCAAAGAAAAATGTAATTGTTTCCACAAACAGTAGAGTATTCCTAATCTTATTCATCTCCCTTCCCAGATAGCCAACTCATGGAAGGTATCCATCTTTACTAAGAGTCACCACCCCTCACACTTCATGCACCCCTCCTTTCCATCTGCCTCCCCTTAATCTCTTGTCATATATCACAGCCCTATATCCCTGTTATACAAACCCCCCAGTGCCGCTTCCTGCCCTCTTCATAAGGCTCACAGTTTATCCAATCCACAGTATAGGCCCCCACCATCTGCCTCCCCCCCACCAGCCAGGCACACCACTTCCTGCTCCCCTTACCCGCACCCCTTATTACCACGACACCTGAATTTAATGTATAGTCTGATTAGAATGTATCCTTAGACTGTGTGTATACTGAATATTCTATGTAGTATCCTAGAGTGTGTGTATATTGAATATTTTTTATGTATCTATGTAAATTGAACCTTGACCTTACCAGGTCCATCTTGCAAATGAACTGTGCTCAACGATGTTTGCCTGGATAAATAAAGATTTGATTGATTGATTGATTGATTGAAATTGGGCTCCAGGCTTTGTCCCTACCTGACATATGCAGATGATATTGTTTTGATGTCACCAAGTTTCCTGGGAATCAAGAGGAGCCTTCAGAAATGTTGTGAGGAATGTAATGGGCTGACTTAGAAATTAATTTTGAAAAATCTAAGTATATGATATTTAATAGCCATCACTTGAAAGCTGGAAATGTACCTATATTAAATTGTAATAGGCATATGATTGAGTATATGGAGACATTTTGTTATTGAGGAATAATGTTTACCTGTAACTTGAAGTGGCATGAACATATACAAAACATATCTCAAAAAGTAAAGCATTTAACCCTGTCAATAGAGACATTTGCTTATAAATACAGGGGACAGTCTATTAAAGGTTCTCTTAGGGCATTTAATGCAAAAGTAAGGTCTCAGATTGAATATATGGATCTGAAATATGGGGACAGGACAAAACTAATGTGCTGGAAATAAACATTAACACATTTTATAAAATAATATTGGGGTTATCCCTTAGTGCTCCACCTATTTTGACCAGGCTTGAAATTGGACAATTACCAGTTAGGAGTAATATTGAACAGAGATTAGTCATGTATTCGATCAAAGTGTATAACATGCATAGTAAGAGACTCCCAAGGATATGTCTGGAGGAGACATTATTTTACAATCACCTGGGTTATAGTTGTCCTAGTCTTTATGCACTACAGATCATTAAACCTTATGACCCCTTGCAGTGCATCACTGAAAGCTATTTGACTCCACTAAGGGATATCAAACAAAAAAATTAAAGTCAGAATTTGGGATATTCACATCCAAAATGAAATGAGTCTAGGAAAAAACTTCAAATTAAGAAAATGGTTAGCAATGAACATGAAAAGTGAATCTGGAATAGAACAATATTTATACAAATTAGAGAATTCCCTTTTGAGAAAAAGCTATATCAAATTCAGATTGGATATATTGATAGTCAAACATTGAGATGGTTCTATGGGAAAACAGATCTGGCTTTATGCACCTGTAGAATGAGCAAAGACAGTCCAGCACATTTACTTTTGCTTTGCCCCCTATATAATAAGGAGAGAACATTGTGACTAGGAGATATACTTGCAACTCTGGACATGGAATCATCTCACCTAGTTAATTATTTATTAAAATCCAAAGTTGTTAAAATATTAGAGAAAGTGACAAGATTTGTTAAAATTATAGGAAGGAAAAAGCTACATATTCATAAGGTAAGTACTGATAAATGTTGCACAAAACAAGGTGATGTTCATTGATTAACATGTATTGCACAAACCATATATTATCATCGATCAACACTATTGTTTTATGATAAAGATTAATGTATGTATATTTATTGTGTGCTAATTGTAGTGACATTTGTAATTGTCAACAATAACTTTTGAATTGAATTGACTCTGTCAGTTCATGTCACAACCTGTGTTTTTGATTTTTAAACATCAGAAGGTTGTCACACTAGTATAAATACAATTACTTCAACTTCCAATCAGGGAGTTTAATGGCAACACACCATTATAAGGTACATGGTGTTGTGGAAAGAGCACAGCGTCTTGAAAGACTCATGCTTTACATTAGACAAAAACTATTTAGTAGATCAAGAACAAAAGACTATAAAAGAAACCTAGAAAGCACTGAAGTTAATATAATTGTTGGGAAGCTAATAGTTATTCATTTCATTTTCATTTTTAATTTTTATACTTGATAACTTGAAGAGCATCACTGCCTGTTTTCACAAGTGGCAAGTAATACATTAAAACATAATAACACAATACATACTATACATACAATAAATAACATGAGACACCATATAACAAACTGACAGAAAGCTAGTCTCTAGAAGAACTAGTAGTACAAGGACATGTAATAAGACTTTCCAGCCAAGCGCTAAGTTTTGATTTAAAAGTGAACTATGTTAGACAATTACTAATTACTGTAGGAACTGAATTAAAAAAATACAGAAGCTCTAAATTAGAGAAATTTCTGACAGAATGCCTTTTTTGACTTTTGGAACCCAAAACTGAGTCTTACACTGGGACCTTGTCCCAAAAGAGTTAGATACTTTGGGGAATAAAGACAGGATTGTAGCAGGAAACTGACCCCTAGAGACCTTCAATAACAGAGTACCAAGTTATCTTTTAGTAAATCATTGCTGTTTTATATCTGAACACAATGCACATACTGTATCACTTCAACCAGCTTTATTATTACAAACAAAAGGGCTAAGAACTTGATTGTTATGCCGTTTGTACAAACATCTGATGAAATTAGATTTCTCTCAGTATATTAAAATCTATCTCTCTGGAAGGAATGTTTTGAGGGGAACTGTACACTTCATTGTCACAGGTGGTTGCTAAAACAAAGACTGATGCTACATTAATGCAGATGACCCACTCACTAGAAGGATTCATCCCATCAAAGGATTCATCCCATCAAATATTTGACTAATTTCATTCACTCAAAAAATCAGCAACTAAAAGGATTTACTCTGGGGCACTCACCATCAGCTAGAACTTGGCTTATTTTTGACTGACTTTGTCCTTGGCCAATGGAATGCTCTTTGGGGTACAATGAATCTTCTAATCTGCAACCTGAAAAATAAGGCATTGGTTCAACTCTGAAATTTGGGTGTACTGAACAAGAATAAAAAATTCCCTCTATTAACATAGTCTGATTGAAAAGATTTATGAACTACTTGTGCAAAATAGCTTGCTTCTTGATATCATAGACCAGACATTTCTTTAAAAGTTGGCAATTAGCAGCATCTTTTCCTAGTTAAACTCTACTGCACATCGTTGAAATATTGAGACTCATGTTGTGGCTGAAAAAATTATTCTGCCTCTCATGGCCCAGTGGGACAGAAATGAAATCTGAGATCTCTACATTGTAATGTACAATATAACCTGTTTCTTTATATGATGGGCTTTATGGATCTTAAATTCCTTTAAAAACAGTTTGTTTTTGTTTTTCTTATTAAGGAAATACCTTTAGGCAGCAATTGCCTATTTTGAAAGGCATCTCATTCAAACATTTTCAAATAAATAAAGCATGTCACACAGTCTGATACAATTTACATTATAAAAATAATATGTCAAGATTGTTCAATATCATATAAAGCATGGATAATAAGATCTGTGCTTCTCATTTAAAACATTAACAGCTTTGAAGAATATGCAAATACATGTTCAAATTACTTTTAAATTGAGGCAAATATTGACTAATAGTGTATGGTGGAAAACGACTGCGTAAGGAGAGACATACATTGTAAACAGTTGTTCTGCTGCAGTAGTGACATTCATACTAATGCAGAATGGCTTTTTGTTCTGTGTTAGTATGAATGTCACAATGCAAGGGACCCCGTCAGCACTGTTGATAGGGCTAACAGTGGTTCAAGGGTCGCATGCACTAGCTGTCTGGTGGGAAAATGGCTGATAAGTGTAGGTTGTGGATGGCAGAGACTGACTGCTTGAACCAGATGAAGTAAGCAATTGTGTTTTTTTTGGGTTCATACATAATATAGAACAGTGTATGCTAGCCCAAATATACAACATCACTCTTCTCACACATTGTGGCTACTATAGTATGACATCAAAGGGATCTCTCAAGCTTCACTTTTTAGATCCTTGACGTCATTGCAAAACTACTTGGTGTAAGAATAATGTTTTTCTGTATGAACTACCATACACTGTCCTATATTTAGTACATTGATAGGACATGAGTTCCATGTTTCTATGATCCTACACCTAAAGAATATTTGTCCTAGACTTGTTTTGTAACATGACAAGTCAAATTGTAGATTTGATGTTGAGTTAGTATTATAATTACTAGAGCATTATGATGCTACTGCATTTAATTTCTCAGTGTTCTGGCTATTAATCCAAACTACAGTGGGTAGTTAGATGTATGTCTCAGAACATATC
This sequence comes from Neoceratodus forsteri, assembly GCA_016271365.2. Classification (NCBI taxonomy): domain Eukaryota; kingdom Metazoa; phylum Chordata; order Ceratodontiformes; family Ceratodontidae; genus Neoceratodus; species Neoceratodus forsteri. The sequence continues at coordinate 194,984,156 of JADMNL010000023.1, forward strand.
AAAATATAACTGGGTATGCCACAGGAAAACCTATTGAAATTAATGGGGATTTCCTTTGGTAGATGCATTTATCTAGATATATCTAGATATTCTGGGACTTCTCTTTGGCCACCACTGTATTGCAATAGCTGAAATCTGACCATAGTCCATCACATCTCTTTGATGAAAAGGGCATCATTTTTCTTAACCAAGAAATATAAATATATATATATATATATATATATATAAAACAATCCAGTCGGATAGCCGTGATTTTTTGACATTTGGATCTGCGCGGATAGTAGCCCTTTAAGAGGTCTGATCCCTTGATTTACTTTGATTAGATGAGCACCTGTTAATTATGCACCTGATCACTTTTAAATTCCCTTTATAAGTGGTGCTTTACTGCAAGGAGAATTGTGCTGGAGGTGGGACGAGAGACCAACAGATTGTCTGACAAATCAAAGTGTTCAGTGCATGCAGAGGTGAATGGGAGCTTTCAACTATAATGGCAAACAAAAGTCTAGTATGGTTTTTGTTTGTAGTTGACAAAGAATCTGAGGCTAAAGCTAAGTGTTGTCTCTGTCTCACTCCAACTTATATAAGTGGAGGCTCTTCTGTAAAATGTTTGGCATCTCTGGCTTGCTCAATCATTTACAAAACAAACATAGAAAAGAGTATTCCGAATTGCAAACTGGAAAAGCTAAAATACAATTGGAGCGACAGGTTGAATCTTTATGTGAGCTGCCAGTGAAGAAACTAAAGAGGGAGTTTCAAAAATTGAAAACTGCATTGCACGTTCAAATCCATATCCCAGCGAACACCCGAGAGCAGTTGAAATGACCTGTGCTGTTGCTGAGATGATTGCCCTAGATGAGCAGCCATTCACAATAGTTGAAAATGCCGTTTTTAAAAGATTACTTACAGTGCTTGAGCATAGGTATTGTTTACCCTTGCGCGCAGTCATTTCTCCAAAATAAAATTCCTGAAATGTATAATAAACTGAGATGTAAGAAGCAGGTTGAATTAGCAAATGTCACCTCGTTTGGCTTTACAACTCACACCTGGACAGCAGAGTGTTCTATTATAGCCTACCTCCCTATCACAGCCCACTGGATAGATAACAACTTTGAAAGGCATTCTTCCCTGCTTCATCTTAAGTACCTCTCATATAAGCACACAGGGGAACATCTCTCTAAAGAGTTTCTGCAAAATCTTGATGCCTGGGGAATAGTGCCCATGAGAAGGCACCTTGGCATTAGAGATAATGGCCCCCAATATTGCTAAGGTAATGAAACTCAGTGCTGTGGTGAATGCTGGCTGTGTTGCTCATACCCTGCAGTTAATTGTGCAAGATTCCATATTAAAGCAGTGTTCCACTGAAGAATTACTTGCAACAGGGCGGGCGATGCAATCACATTTTAAGCATTCTGCATCTGCCATGGCTAAGATGACTGACCTACAAAAAACACTACAGGTGCCACAACATTGTTTAATACAAGACATTCCAACAAGGTGGAACAGTACTTTTTACATGCTAGAGAGTCTACTCAAACAATGTAGAGTATTACTGTCTATGCTGCACAGTGCGAGGCCAGAACCTTCAACTCCCATCAGTGATCATTGGCTGAAAATGTTTGCACACTTCTTCTACATTTTGAAAATGAAACATGCAGACTGAACTCTGATAGTGTCAGCATTTCTGATGTAATCCGCACTGCTACCATCCTATATCACAGTATTGAAAGTATTAAGGTCCCTGGGCTACTATCAATGAAAAACATCTTACTATCATCTATGGAAAAATGACTGGTGCACTACGAGTCAACAAAAGAGGTTCTTGTGGCTACAGTGCTGGATGCGTGATATCAAATTCATTTCTTTCACACTGAATGTGGCAGAAGTTTTGCAAGGGCCATTCTTAAATAACCTGTGGATGAACTCTCAGATGGTGAGCTGCCACCACTGAAAGCACAACTGGACACCCCTGCAACTGACCCTGAAGTAGAGGCTGATGATCCCTGGGAGGTGTATTCACAAAATAAAGCTCTACCTGAAGACTATAAGTTAGCCCACTTATTTTGTGATTGCTAAAGGGAGGCAGTATGACGCAGTGGTTTAAGGCTCTGAGCTGCAAATCTGGTGACATCCAGCAGACCAGACCTGGGTTTGAATCCTACAGCTTCCACTTACCTACTGTGTGACCCTGAGCAAGTCACTTAACTTCCCTGTGTTCCCAGGTTGCGCCTGTAAAAGAGCTTTCAGCTTAGTGTGCTAATCCTGGTTAAACACAACTAAAAAAAAGTTCACAATCAGCCAGAATAATATAATTTTTTTTCTTTCAGCTTCAGCAATTGATGGGGTACCACAGCGCAACACAGAGCTGGATGCATATCTTTCAGAGAACATTGTGCCAAAAAAAGCACACCTGATGCATTGCTGTTTTGGAAATCCAATTCTTGCCATTTCCCTATTCTGGTGAGGATAGCAAGATACTATTTGGCTTCACCCCCAACCAGTGTTCCCAGTGAATAGATCTTTCAGTGTGGTGGGTGATATTATGACAGACCGTAGGTCCCATCTGTCACCAGACACAGCCAACATGCTTCTATTCATTAAGCAAAACTTGGACAATTTTCTATGAACTTACATCGATTTTAAAAATATCAATTATATAATTTTTCTACTGATAATAAAAAAAATTACAGTGAGTCATGTATCAGTGTCTCTAGTTCCATAATGATCCAAATTGATAAAATCTGATTCCAATCAGATATTGATAAAATAAAATCCAGATCTGATATTTGGCCCAAAGTTGGTATCCGCCCACCCCTAGTGTGTGTGTGTATATATATATATATATATATATATATATATGACACACACACACACACGTATAGATATACATACTGTAGATATGTAATACTGGCGTGGTAGTGCCAGTATAGTTAGGGTTAAGTGCACACGTCTGTGTTACAGACAAAAGTTTGAATCTTAACTTTGTAACCATTCAGTAGATTGGTATGACATGTGGCATACATAACCTATATGGGAAGATCTCTTGATGTGATAACTTTTTTGTGAATCTGTTATGTGGGTTCTGAGATACTGAGTGTCACAAATCCTTAATTTTAAGTGTTTTTATTGCCATTTGTTTGTGCACCTGTATGTTAGGAATTATTTTAAGTTGTGGTCTGATTTTCAGGGAGGAATGCCTTTGCTTAACAGAAATGCCTTTTAAAGATTTGGTGAAAAAATATTAATCCTTTCCCAAGTTGATTAATTTCAAAGTTTTACATTATTTCCTATGGGAAAAGTTAGAAGTTCTGCATGAAAATAGTTTTGTTTTCACAGGAGCTGTTATATTTTTGCAGACAATGTCCTACTGTGCCACAGGCAGCCTACTGTATTTTCACAGAGCAGTTCTGTGTCCACCATCTTGCTCTTCAGTTAGCGAGAGAAAGAAATAAAGAAAACACATAAAATTTATTTATTTTTTAAAAACAAACATCAGATCCTAGCTAACATTTAGCTACATTCTGATGTTTGTTTGTTTTGCCAAGAAACGCCTATTCCGGGCACCTGAGATCCCAGGTGCTGAGCTTAGTGAGAGGACCACTTCTCCCATGTTCTCTGTATGAGAATAGTGGGATTTTCTTGACTTTTTGCAGCTGCAGCTGGAACTCATACCGCCGGCTACAGTTTCATCTATGAGCCGTTGTTTCCAAGGTATCTAGGGGCACCCGCTGATCACTGTCCCCTATCCTTGGTTTCTAGTGGACCCCTCTTCCATATCTTTCCCTGGTGTCTAGTGGCAACTCCACAGCCTTTTTCCCATTGTATTTATTTTTTTTATTGATTTATTTATATAATCTGACACCAAGATGCCCACCCCCAGTATCAGATTCCCCCTACAGTCCCTTGTGTATATTTGTTGACATTGGGGAAGCAATCTCTGTGTCAGCACTAGAAGCTCCCCCCCAGCAGTGTGGGAAGCCCACTCCCAGTGTCACAAAACATTTAGTTTGCTTTTACCTGTAAAGAAGAAAACTGTCCCCTGACATCTTTTTTTCCTGAAAAAAAGAACATGTTCCTTCATCGTCCTAACCATCCCTCTTCCCCAACCCAACCCTTACACTGAGCACCCACCACCCCACACCCCCTTACCCTATACTTACCTCTGGGGGTTGTAGGCTGTCATCTTTTGTGGACCGGGACACATCTGCACTCTTCAAAGCTGAATCGCAAACTGAGAAATCAAGGTATGTGCATTATAATGGCATTTTCAACTTATGTTCATAACTATGCCATTTTTAGGAATTTTTTCACCAAATTTTCAGCGTGTGCATTTTGGCACCCTGCCTCATGAACACTGCAATTGACATTTTGTTAATCAGGCCCATAAGGTGATTTTGCAGTTGCTGCACAAAATGAACTTTCAGAATTGAATAATAAAATTTCACCACCAGTGTTCATGAGGTGAGGCCCCCAAAAAGACCATGTTGAAAATCTGGTGAAAAAAATCCTAAAAATGGCTGAGTTTTGAGCATTTGTTGAAATTTTTCTATGCAGGTGCATAACTTTGGTAATTTTCATTATTTTGACTCCAAATTTTCAATATAGCCATTTTTTCACACCACCTCATGAACAGTACAGTTGTCATTTTTCACATCCTGCCTGAAAAGTGCTTTCATACCTATGCATGGAATAGTGCTTTGGCACAGATTTGAACATTTTCACCTACAGGGTTTATGAGGTGGGGTCATGAGAAGACTATGTTCAACATTTGTGGTCAAAATATGAAAAGATTCCAAAGTTATGACCATTTGTTGCAATTGCTGTATGCCCCCACTTGTAACTTCAGAAATTTTAAATATTTTGACCCCAGATTTTCAACATAGCCTTCTTATTACCTGACTTCATGTATGTCACAGCTGTAATTTTTCAAATCCTGCCCAAAATGTGTTTTTGCATATGTGGCATGGAATGGCATTGCAGTAGTGCAGAATTATGTTCTGGCATGGATTTGACTATTTTCTGTACATGAGGTGGGGTAATAAGATGGCTATGCTGACAATTTGTTCACTGTTGTTGTATAAACAGAGGCAAAGGGTCCAGAGGGACCTGTGCTTCTACGCCTATATACATATGCACATCTATGGAGGGATGGGAGTGCAGGGCCTGAAGGGCCTTTCGTTCCCACAGACAAATAATGATATGATTATATTATCTTCTGTCTGGTTCTTCTGGTACTTTATCTTGGCATTTATAGTTGCAGCTAAAGACATGATCAGATATTTCCAGCTATTTCATAGTATTTCTAAAGGTGTTCTCTGTGGTGGCCCTACTGTGGAACTGCAGAGATGCAGATAATTGCTCTAGAAATATCACAGAAATTTCAGGAACTATCTCTGTCTTTGACTGCAATGTTGGTCCCTGCATTACTTTTGTTAATGGTTGTCTGGAAGCACTACCAGAAACATTGCAAACCACATCTATGATGGTTTGATGCTATGTAGCCCACAGGAAAACATAAATGCTAATTGTAGTACAGTAGGAGTATTGCATCTGTAGTATAGAAGAAGCAGTTTATGACCACCCTGGACACATGTTGTATGCCTTCTGTCAGGATTTAAACTTTCTGGTCAGCCTCAACTAAATAACTATCCATGACACCTGATAGGTCCATCCTGTACCGTCTGATGTTCTGTAAATAGCAGAAATGTACTTTCATAACTTTATAAAGCATTTCTTCCATAGTTTAATGACATAATGAAGTAGCCCACTGTGATTCTGATTATTGCACCCACAGTCTCAATTAAAAATCTATATATTATAATTATGAATTCACTCAGCCCTAGAACTCACATGTTAAGTCAAAATGTTCTATGCTTAACCTTATTTAAAATGGCTGCCTGGAGCTGAGTGAATCATTTTATTAAACTAATTTTCTTGTCTTGCATTTATGGACTTTGAGAAGTGCTGTAAGCCCTAGGGACTGGGCACTGCATATACAATTACCTTGCCTTGCCTCCTTTTTTTTTGTTTACTTTTCATTGAAAAGCAAGAAAAACATACCAATGCTAAATACTACTAAGAACAGATAACACTAAAATACTGTATACTGCCACATTCAAAGTCCTCTATAGCCTCTATAGCCCACTGAGTCCCACATTTTCCTGCTTATGTAAAAAACTGGCAGCCAAAATGCCCTCCACTCTGCTGCTTATCTTCTACAGCATGAGCTGTACAACTTAAAAATAAACTGTTTCTCAATATCTGCTGTTGTGAGATGCTAATAGTAGACTTCACTCAGCCCCAGGTGGCCATTTTGAATAAGGTTAAGTATAGAACATTTCGATTCACATGTGAGTTCTGGGGCTAAGTGAGAAAAATTTTAAACAAAATCTACCTTACATATAGTACACAGTTTAAACCCCCATGTTGTAAAGCAAAAACTGACTTAATCTGTTTTGCTTCATAACTTTTTTCCAAAGAGGTTTGACAGCTACTTAGTAACACCTGTCTGAATTAGAGATGCAGCAAAGTTTTTGATTTGCTGGCAAGGTTGGCAGGAATTCACTGAAATTCACATTTCATGAATTTTGCAATTGTTTTGGTGGCCACACTAATTCACTGCACAAATTACCTTTTAAAGAAAACTCAAACCATAATAAAAAACTCCTCTCCCACTCTGCTATAATACTGACCTCTCCCACCGTTTAAAAACATTGTAATCATATACCCCCCCAACCAATCCCAGCTGGCAGCCTCCTTCCTTCTACCTCCCTGCCCTGACAAATTTCAACTAAAAGTAAGACAAGCAACATACTTTCAATACACTCTTCCCCTACCCGTGTGCTAAGCAGACTTGCCCCCACCCCCCAAGTGAGTCCCACCACCAGGTCCATTTGTTATAACACCCTGCCCAACCCTGCTCTGGCCCTCACAACTCTTCTTCCCCATAGCACCCAAAAAAATGCAACCTGTAGTAAAGAATATGGTCCCCGAGTGCAGAGCCTCTACTCAGTTTGGTGCCTATCTCTGTAATGGCACTGGCGCATGAATTTATAGTGATGTCTTTGCTCCATGTAAAACCTGATTGGCTAAACGCTCAGCCAGTGAGGCTTTACTGGGGGCAACTATGTCACCATTCATTCATGTGAGGCCCATTACCAAGATGGACACTGAACAGAGTAGATGCTCTGCACCCAGGGGTCATTTTCATTATTACATATTGTAGTTTTCTGGGTGCTGGTGAGGGAAGGAGGGTAGTGGAGCCAGAGTTGCATTGTTTTGGGATGTTATGATTATCAGAGCTGGTGCTGGGACTCAGGTAGAGAGAGGTGGGGGACGTTTGTTTGGTGTGCAGATGGGGAAGGGTATATTGAACTTATGTGCTTGTCTTGATTTTTAGTTGAAATTTGCCAGGGCAGAGGGGGGCGGATGGATGGTGCCAGTGGAAGATGGGAGTGGAGTATTATGACTGACATTTTTTGGAGGATGGGGGAGTTATTACAGCACAGTGGAAGGTGTAGGTCATCAAATAAGTTAGAGATGCAATTTGCATAGTTTTTCGTTGGTATATTGCAAAAATTCATGTGGCAAAATACGAAACTTGCCTAATTCGCCCATGAATTGGCAATTCATGTAGATGTGCCAAATGAATTTGGTCAGTTCATTGGGTGAATAACTATGTGAACTGCAGTCATCAGTAAAGGGAAGTTGCTGAAATTCACAGATTGTGGTGTAAAATTAACTTTAGTAACTTTGTCAACTTCTAGTCTCGGTATACAGTAGTTTAATAATGTAATATTTGTAAGTATATTGCAACCAACAATCAGTAAGTATTCAGAAGTGCAGTTCTTGACCACCCTGAAGATAAAGAATATTTAATTTGGATTATATTAGATAGTCTCCAGACTTGCAGTTTTTGTAATCATTGAAGCAGTGCTTGACAAAATGCAAGAGAAACATTATGACTTAGTAAGGTATATTAAAATATATAGCTATCCTGGTAGTGTAGTAGTCTTCAGTGATGCTTGCTATATCAGCAACAAGGATTCATGTCCTGAGTCTAGGGCACTGAATTAGGCAGGCAAAAGGAGAACTGAGTATCCCAGGTGATGTTCTCTTTTAGGGTTCTTGAAAAGTGTTTATTGCTGCAGTATAGTGCCATTTGACTGGTGCCATGCCATGCTTTGTCCTCTATGGTGGTCTCAGTGATCATGTTTGTAATTAGAAACCCTGTATCACACTAGAAATATTTAATGACTGCCATTTTCATTGTGCATCTTTTGAGACTCCTCCCCTTAGTATTGGAGTTTTTTTCTGGATATGACAGTTTTGGTAGTTATAAAATAGAGAGTCTTTTGTGCCTTTACCTTGCACCACCACAAACTGTGTCTGTACACCTACCATGTCAATATCCTGCTTGAAAGCAGTGGATGTGATTTTCCAGACCACATCCAAATGCAACAGTTAAACATGTTAAATAGCAACAGGCATCCAACTGGTCAGCCAATGCAAAACATTTTGATCTTGACTGACTTATAAATTTCTGTGGCACTGGTGAAGGTGTGGGAGTGAGGTTGCTCATGCCTCCATCCTCAGTCCCCTGGTCCTCATGGAGCAAGGCATTTCTTCTGAAACAGTGCAGAGCTTGACTGTGAAGGCAGCACCACAAACTCAAGTGCTGCCTGCCTGTAAAAATGCTGATAGCACCAAATTGGGGGCATTGGGGCTATCACAGCCCTTTTGGAAATATGCCCAGTAGGTGTTATACACATACGGCTTTTAAAATCCAGCACCATATTGCTGTAGAAACTAGAACATATATTAAACCAGAATTTAAAGTTACTTTTTTAAGAATGCAGTACCCAGGCCCAACAGTGGGTCTCCATTCCTCTCTTGCCCCCAGCAACTGTGACTTATACTTGCTGTCAAAATAATCATGAATTCCATGATCTTATTTTCCCCAAGTGGCACACAACTGTTTTGAGAACTTTAGTAGTAGCCTCTGTCTGTGTCATGAAGCAGTGGAATTGCTGTGTTGTATTTATTATTGCATGGTGGCTTTATGTACATTTTCCTTAGAATAAAAGCAAACTATAAAGTTAATACAAAAAAAGGTAATCACACAAATTCCCTCTGTTTGCATGTGTTCAACCTGACCTGTCACTGTACTGAACTGTACCTTAAACACTTTGTACTCTATTTGTATGAAGTGTCTTCCATGAATATGTGGGATTATAGCTCTTGGTGCCACCCTGCCATCTGTATGGTGCAAATGTCAAATAACTAATAAGTAAATGAATAAACAAACAAACCTATATAATTTTTGTAATCACAGCATGCAATATATTGATTATTTCCTATTGTAATTATTGTTTCCTTTTCCTGCCTTGGAATAGAGCTGAAAATGTATATTTGACATAGCCTACCATTAACATCAAATGGCTGACTGACTGACTGAATGAATGAATACATACATACAGTAACTATAACTTCATCTAAACTTTCTACTTGACATGCTATCTTTATATTCTCCAAATAGCTTGCACTGGTTGGTATTTTATGATGCAAACAAATGTATAACTATAATAATAATAATAATATCATAATAGAATTTCAAGGACAAACTAGATGAACTGCAAGTGTTTCACTGCCCTCCTCTCTATGCGTCAGTGTTACTATGGACTGTATGTCTGCAGTGATGCTACTTTTGCTGCATGAAAGGGAAATCATTTGAGCACCAAATGCCTTCTATTACTACTCTCACATGCTTTGAACAACTTGTCTTTTACAAGGAATGTTCTATAATGGATAGTGTTCATCACAAAAATAGGAACATGAATTTGGAATGCAAGTGCCTAAAAATGTCAGGAAGAGGGAAACATTTTGAACACTCAAGCAGCAATAATTTCTTTTGACAGTCTAACAAAAGAAATTTTCAATTCAGAAGAAGAGTTTGTAAAACAATCTGGGATAGTTTATTTCTTATAAAGTGACAGATGTGTATATTTTTCAGAAAGGTTTCCTTTCTTGTATTTCTGCTTTCAGCAAAGCTTCCATATAACACTTGACAATATGTAAAACCTGGTTGTTAGACAATCCTAATTAATTATTGACATGCATTCATTTTACATATCTTCACACTTATTCTACAAGGAATGATGTTGAGTGTTAGTTGCATTTTAAATGAGATATTTGTCTGGTAGCCCCCCCCATTGCTCCCTCCCCCCATGGTCAAGAAAGACACCACACAGATCTTGGAGGAAGTGGCCACAGCCATGCTTTATTTATTTCCAATTTCTTGATATTAATCTGTATTGAATTTCTTAATTACTTTATTATTAATATTCTAAATTAATACTGTATCTCATCAGTTATTTAATATTGAACAGCGAACACTGCCGGGTGGAAGCGCATACCCCAGGCCTCTGCACCGCCCACAACCTGGGAAATCCCTTCTGGTTCTGGCTGAGGTGTCCCTCCACGGTAGCAGGACAGGTCATATGGCCAAGGTTCTGGTGGCCACTCCCCATCTGTCGTCACTGACCTTGCAGTCTCTGCTGCTGAGGCTAGACCTAGACCCCTCATGCGGGTACAGGTCCTGTGATCCTTCATCCTAATGCTGACCAGGGGCCCTGACATCTTCAAGAGAACTGGCATTGTCCCCTACTTTCCTGATACTCCCCTCGTGCGCTCCTCCCACACCGCCACAGGCCGGACCATGTCTAACCCCCCAAGCCACCTGCTCAACACTGTCCTCCAAGATCGCTTGAAAATCGTGCAATAAATTATGTAAAATTTTGACTTGCAGCTGTCCCCCCAGGCCCGCCACCAGGCACCAGTGGGTATGGTAAATGTTATCATGCCTCAATACAGTGCCCCCAGGGACTCCATGAACGTGTCCATCTCCTTGCTGATATGCATACAAGCTCTATTTAGTATGGGGACCTTGCACACATGAGCCCAATGCTCCCTCATCAACATGTGTGACCAGATGAGCGTAATGCTGGGCCACTAACCCTTGATGGTTTCCAAATCATCCTTCATCACCAGCAGCAGATTAATGGACTTCCTGCAGCCCATGTCTTCTCTGCCCAAGTGAATCAACAAGATTTGCGGCCTGTTCCCCCGGTCAGCCTCACCTTGCAAACTTGGAAGCAACCCTTCCCAAAGCGTGCCCTTGATTCCCAACCACTCAATATGGCTGGCCTGTAGTGGCAGAGACAGGTTACTTCCCCACGGCTCACTGGCTGCCCTCTGTGCTGCCCACCAGATGAAGGAATGGCCACATATCCAAATGTACATAAGGTCTTTCTAGGGCCTGTAAGAGACAATAAACAATTACTGCAGGTGTGATCTCACATAGCGCAGGAATGCTTGAGACTTCCAGCATCCCAAGGCCTGAATCTCTGAGTCTGATAGGCCCCCACCCCCTGGAAGCCATTGCCACCCCAATGCAGAATGAATGGGTCCCATACTCCCCAGTATGTAGCCCCAGCTCCTGAATTAACCAGAATTGATAAGCCGTCACCGGGCTGCCATCCTGGTGCCTGAAGAAGGCCTCCCCGTTCACTGAACAGTGTGCCCGATACTCTACCAGACTACATGCTACCTAGCACCATACTCCGGCTGGAGCCTTGACTTCGTGCCAGTGGCCTGCTCCCCTCTGATCCATCTTTGACCTGCAGAGATGCAGGAATACCCTGTCTCCCATCGTCACCACATCCTGCGGAAGCAGGCTTGGGGTGCCATGGTCTTTGGAGGGTTTCCTTAGCTACGACACTCTGAAGGCCCCACAGAAAGCCACCAGGAACATAGTGCTAAACAGCCAGGTTTCATACTCATTCCTACAAACCTTGGGCAAGGTTCCCCAAATGGCTTCTAACTTAACCAGAGTAATGTGCTGTCTGGCATTCGGGGTGGAGGTAGCCTTCCTATGCCATCCTTCCAGTAGTTTTCTCACCTTGAAGGCACCCATGGTCTGCCATCCCCATGGCTTTCATCGCCCATGACAAGCCTGTGAGATAATGGTCCATCACTCTAGGAAAGCTTCCCACTGCTCTCCTTACTAGGACATACCTACAAAGCTGATCTACCAGAATGGGCCACACGTCCAGCAACCTACCAGAATGGGCCACACGTCCAGCAACCCCTTGGCCTCCTGTGTGGCTAGGTAGTGTTCGATCCCCCAGCAGTACTCTTCCTTTGTGCTGGGTGCAATGGAGTTACCTATACATCTCCAAGTCTGTCTGTCACCACCTCCCATGGGAAGGGAGGCACCCTTCATGGCTCCTTGTCTGCTCTTGATACCAGCCTGAAGAATCTGTTCCAGTGTGAGTGAGATAAAGCATCAGCAATGCCGTTATCAACTCCCAGGACATGTACTGCCTTGAATGTAATGTTAAGCAACATACATTTTAAAACAAATACCTGCATCAGGACTCCCAGGGTCCCAATTGACCTAACTGTCCATTGATGGTATGCACCACCCCCATGTTATCGGATCTGAAATGCACTCTTTTATTATGGAATCTAGGACCCCAGATGCATAGGGCCACTACTACTGGAAAGAATTCCAGGAATGTGATCTACTTCCCACCCTGGCCTCCAGCCAGCTGGCTGGCCATTGCCCTGTGCACCATTGCCCCTGAAAATAAGCCCTGTACCCCAGACCACCTGCTGCATTGGTATACAACTCCAAAGCATACCTCCCTATGGCTCTTGCATCAAGGCCACCCCCATTGAAGTGATCTAGAAACATCCTCCAAACCTGCAAGTCCTCTTGGAAACTGCTTTGTGATCCGTATCCTGTGATAAGGTCTTGTACAGCCAGCCCCCCTCCTGGCCAAATGCCACATGAAAGTCCTCCCCACTGGTATGACCCTGCAGGCAAAGTTGAGGTGCCCCACCAACTGTTGCAATTCCTGCAGGGTAATTTTCTTGCTCCCCAACACCCTGTGCAATAGAGACTGGAGTGTGGTCAACTAGTCAAGTGGCAGGCGACAGAGCCTGTTCTCAGAATCAATTTCTATGCCCAAAAATGTGAGGGTGGTACCCGGTGGTTCGGATTTCTCCCTTGCTAAAGGAACTCCAAACTCCCCGCACACTTGATTGAAGACTTTGACCAATTCAGCGCATGCCAAGGGATCAGCTAGGCCCACAAACAGGAAGTCATCGAGATAGTGTACTATGCTGTCACTGCCCGCTTCCTGAGCTGTGACCCGATGCAAAAAAGTGCTGAACTTCACAAACACTGAGCATCACATCAGCGTGCAGTTATCCACATAGTACTCATATTTGAATGTCATGTTCAGCAATACCCTGTCCTCCTGATGCACTGGCAGGCAGTAGCCTGAATGCAGACTAGATGTCCGCCTTCACCATCGAAGCATTTGGTCCTGCTGCTTATACCACTTCCACCGCCCAGTCGAATGACTGGTTGTGCACCGATGTGTGCTGATTATCAATGTGATCATTCACTGAGCTCCCCGCTGGGTGTGACAAGTGACTAATCAACCGATACTTCCCCGGAGCCTTCTTGGGCACCAATCCAATTGGTGAATCCCTTAGGTTTGGCAGTGGTGGCCTGGGGAAGGGACCACTCATGCGCCCCAGCCACTGTTCTTTTCCCAGTTTTTCCTGGACTACTTGTGGCCGGTCTCTAGCGGATTTCAAATTCTCAGCCTCATATGGCTGGCAAGGACCAGAGTATGGGATCTGAAAGCCCACCAAATACCCCATTGCCAGCAAGTCTGTGGCTACTCTATCTGGGTACTGGTCCAGTCATGACTTAATCTTTCTTATCTGTACCGGAGTGGGAAGGCTTGCCACCTTGAGGCTTTCCAAACCTGCCTTGGCCACCCTTCCCCATCCCTCCCAACCCACGGTGAGAAGCACTGCAGAAAGGGGTGCTGCCTGCCACAGCCTAAGCATGTGTGTTTGAACCAGCAGCTGGTGTGTGTGCAGGCCAACTGATTGTATGCGTAACACAGGAGAGCGGTCGGGCTGGATCGGGAGCCCACTATCGGTGTGCTGCACACCCCCGCCTTGCGTCACATCCATCATCAATGGCATGTCCAGCTTGCCCCAGCTGAGGGCAGTGTCTACCTGCTGCCTATGACAAAACTCCTCATCGTACTCCAGCAAGACCATACCCCATTTCTTGTGATGCATCAGCTAGATGCGATGCATGTAGTTGAGAATTTCTACCCCTTGTTTTTCATCTGCCTAACACCATGGTGACATAAATCAAAAAGGCTACAACCCAGTTGTCATAAGCATGAGGAACATTGAACTTCTTCCGGTCTTGGTCATCCCCTTTTTCCTTCTCCATTTTCTTATCTGTGTGTTCCACTGGTTGGTTAAGGAGGGAAAAGATTTCTACGTATTCCCTATTTCTGATCTGTTGCCTGACCTTGTCAGTTAAATGAGTGCCCACCGGAGAGTCCAGCCCAGGGTATGGGTTCACCGGTGGTGGTAACACAGGCTTGTCTGATGCCATTCCCTCTGACCCTTTGTGGGCCCCCCTGAAGGTGATGGCAATGACCAATTCTTAATCTCTGTCACCAGGTCCACAACCACTCCAACCGACTGCTTTAGCCATTCGTCGGTCACCACCCACAGACTGGTGTCTGGCACAGGCTGCTCACCACCTTGTCCCTCCCCCTCTAATTCATTAAAGGCACCCACAGACTTGTCTCTGTCAGACTCCAGAGTTTCTGTGGCTAGTGTACCTCCCGCCCCACTATCAGAGGACTCCCCCCTCACTGCCCCCTGCACTTGCCTTACCTGGCTGGTCCCCACTTGAAGGCCATCAAGTACCTCCTTACCTGCCAGGTGGGAGAGTTTTGCTGGTGGCAGTAACATCTGACCTCATACCCTCTTCTTTTTGGTGGGTGTTGTGTACTCCTCCATCCCTTCCAGGCACACCTGCAGGCAGGGTGCTCCATTCCTTTTATACAGGGTGTGTAACTCATCTTCGGCATCTGCCAATGCCTTAGATGTTGAAACATGCTTCCTGGCAGACATCTTCTGAAACAACAACTTAATGCCCCCCTCAACAAACATTGTTAGTAGGTGTCACTACATGGCCCTTCGGACATTGTCAGGGGCCCCCTCCCCCCCAGTTCTCCTGACCCATACCACCCACTTGGCTCCAAGCTCTTCCCCCCAAGAGAGGGGTAAACATTGGGGGGGCTCCATCTGAGCTCAGTAGGCTGCTGGACACTGGGGGCCATCCTTCTCCAAGAAAGCAGTGCCCAGGCAGGAACATCCCATTCTGGCCAGTGGAACAAAGGATTGCAATGGGAGTACAAACTATTACCAGTGCTTTAATCCCCTCATAAACCAAACCAAAACTGGTGAACATTTGTGAACATTTTTGTGAATCCAGCTGGGGGGCCAGTCTTTGTAGTGAAATCTGGTGTGGTAAGGGGCCTGTTCAAGCTGTAGGCCCACCCAAGATGGCCACCAAGATCTCTCGAGTGTATCCGCGAGATCTGCAATAGCTGTATACCTTGCTTAGCACCAGATCTTGTGGGAAGCATGGTGCAGTGAAGGTACGCCCATCTTTCATCACCTCCTCCATGCTCTCTTAGCTGAACCAAATTTTCTATTTTGGGAATAAGTGGCCATGGGAAAGCCTAGATGCCCCCCTACCCTTCTGATGCCTGTGCCACTCACGGGTCAAAAGCTGGCACCCGAGGGATCCTGGGACCTGTAGTCCTGACTCCATGATGTGGCTCCTGTGTGAACAGCCCATGAGCAAGTCACTCCCAGGAATAACAGCTCACCTGACCTCTGTTTGGGACTTACTGGCATGACCCTGCAACTGGACTGGGGGACCCCACATATGTCGGTTACCAGCCTTAGCCCCAGAGAGAAGTCCTGATGATGTCCCAGTCACCCAGAGCAACTGACAGGAAAGAGACTGACTGAGCCAGGCCAACTGGGACCCACGTAAGCCCAGTCTGTGGCTGTCCATGAAGAATTGTTATTTTTCTTCCTTTTTTCTTTTATAGGGGTCTGGGAACAGGAAAGAAAGGCTCAGGAAGCACAACAAAATGGGCCTGTCACGCTGGCTGACTGAATGAGGGTTCAGAGAAATGCCCCCTGAATTACATCATCATGTGGTTAGACCTGCAGGCCCATCCCTGCCTGAGCCCAAGGCACAATAGATTGCATACTGCTGGAACTTCAGGCCCCTTGGACCCATGAGGTGAATGCGCAAGGAGGGGGTGGCGGAAAAAAGGAGAGCTCTCATATGCCCATGGGGACCATGGGATACAAATCCACTCCCTGGCTACAGCTACAGTCACCCACATGCAGCCAGGATCATAGACCAGGATAAGAACCTAGGTCTGTCTCATGATTCTGGCTACACTGCCCCAGATTTCGCTACAGTACCATAATTCAACCCAGTACCCTTACCCACTGAGCCAACAGCATTTTGCTTGAGGTGATCTCTATCCCTAGACCCCAGCTACCTTACCTTGTCCTGGGAGCTGCTGTTGGTCCAATGGGTAGAGGAGACAGAAGGCTGGACTCAGAGCAGTCATCCAGTTTTCTTCTCATCTTCTCCCCTCAGACCTCCCAGAGGGTTTGGCAGTGACCTATCATGGACAGTGTCAAGAGGCTGCTGGCCACATCCATGGGCAGGTCTCCACAACCTCTGTTTTTGGCCATGGGGTGGGGGAAAGGGCTCCCCAGATAAATGGCTGTCTGCTGCAATCCTTGGGCAGACTCTGTATGTCCTAAAAGGGTACATTGCAACCCTGTAAGTAATAAGACACAACAGGTTGTACATAGTACCATAGATGAAAATGTATTATTTATTATTATACCTAAATCGTGCTCACTAGAGAATGACACTAATACTGTTTGTATATGTTTTCTTTTTTACTGTAAATGTATTTCCTCCATTCTTTGTAACTGACGTGGAGCCTTTGCAAAAGAGTCTATGACTCAAAGGATTGTAATTCCAATTCTATTCAATAAACAATAAACAATAAACATAAGAGGTATATTATTGAGATGATAATCAAAGTTTGGGTTTTTGTTTCCAAAATGCAGAACTGAGCATTTATCCACATTAAAGATCATGTCATTAGTTAATGCCCAGTGTTCAATAGTTTTTAAATCACTTGCTAATGTTGAAGCATTGCCGATGTGGATGTGTGTTCCAGTTGGGAGGATGGCCCTCCCCCTGACCCTGCCACAGGGCAAAATCCATGGGTGACCTAGCCTGTTAGACTGGAGGAAGCAGAAGCTTTACAGGAGGAGTGGGGATGGACTGTGAGAGATCCTGACTGCCCAATTCAGTAGGAGCAAAGCATGATGGAAAAAGAAAGATATTTTGTGTGCACCAAAAATGCTTCTTTTTAAATTTTTAGTGGATTTCTACTTTGGTCCCACATTTAAGTGCAACCCAAGAAATGTTTGTGGAACCAACAAACAAAAAGTACAAAACAAAAAAGATAAAACAGTTTTGAGGCCAGATAAAATTTTTTATGTGAGGGCAAATAATTCTTAGTTTTTTCATGCAAGCAAAAGGAAAAAAAATGAAAAAAAAAGGTTTTTGTCCAGACTGAGATTCTCATATGAGGTTGAAAAATTCTTTGTTCGCATATTATGTGTGACCCAAGACTTTTTTCTTACAAACCTATGGAGGAGACACTCCAAGGACGCCACACTCACTGACCTAACTGATAAAATTGCAACACCTTTTGAGAGGGGGCAGGCTGTGGGCACAGTGTTTGTGAACCCGTCCAAGGTCTGCAATACAGTAGATCACCAAATATTAATGGATCGGCTAATAGACTTTGGAACTACAAAGGTTACTTGCAACTGGTTTGGATCTTACTTGATAGGAAGAACACAAGTTTCAATAGGAGGTGAGCTTTCAATTAAATTAACAGTGATAAGAGGTGATCCTCAAGGATCTGTATTATGCCCAATATTGTTTTTAAATTATATAAACCAGTTAGTGAACATACAGTAGTCAAAAATTCCCAAATCATGTTGCATGCGGACCACACTGTTGTTATTGCATCAGGAAACGACACTGAGCAAATGAGGGAAGATCTGCAAAAAGATTTTATAAAACTTTGTAGCTGGTAAGATGATTCTAAGTTAGTATTAAATAGCAAGAGATCAAAAACAATGGTGTTCAACAAACATTAATCTAGAAAAGGAACCCAGGGGTTAGAGATTAAATTAAAACAAACTGCAATGAAACACTTGCCCAGATAACAAAGTACAAGTATCTTGCAGTTTGGATAGATCAAAGCTTACAGTTTGACTATCATTGCAGATTTGACTAAGACAACAAATAGTGTGATTGGTGCTTTTAGTTGCAATGGGTACTTTATAAACAATCAAAGGTGAACAACAATAGTAAATCAATTACTGGTTACACTTTCAGATTATAGAAGCCACATATACAGATTCACGAATAAAATTTCACTAAAGAAAGTTGAGGTTTTATGTAATCACTTGGCTAGACTTATACTCCAAATTGACTACAAGACACATCATTGTAAACTGTATGAAGTCCTCAAATGGCTATCTCTGGAAAGTAGAAGGAACTCACTTTGGGCTAACCAAATTTTTAAAACAATAAATGAATGTAAGCCACCATATATACTTGGAAAATTAGAAAAAAATTAGAGAAAATTGAAGATACATATTCCTTTAGAAGTATTGGAAAAAGAGAATATAACATGTCAAAACCTTTAAATAAATTTGGAGGAATGACCTTCTCAAATGTTGCTACATTACTGTGGAATAATAGAAGAGCTTCATTTACAAATTCTGTTCAAACATCAGAAATGTTTGTTACAAAATTGAAACAAGATTTGGCTGTTCTCTGCATGAATACTGGGTGATATTTGTAATATTATGAGGCAAGGAAAGGACTATTTGATACTAATACTGTATTTGGTTTACTTACATAAATGTGCTGCATGAGGTTTAGGTGCAAACTTTTTTTATATTTATACTACTGTATTTTAACTTGTTGACAGGACCATCTTGAAAATAGGACTTCTGTCCTAATGGTGTGATTGTAACATTATACTCTTGTATAAAAATATTTTGCTACTCCATATGGTCCCTGCTTAGTTTGTCTTGGCAGACTGGTCTCCAGTGACCCTCTGTCTTCCTTGCCTATTTACTAATCATCCCCTATGCATATCTCTCACATGCTTGAAGCCCCCCTTCCCACCGTTTTCACCTCCACCACTTCTGCTGGTAGTCTGCTCAAGGCATCCACAACTCTTTCAGTGTAGTAATACCTCCTCACATTTCTCCTCCACCCCTGCAGCTTCATCAAATTCTAGTTCTGGTGCTCTTTCTCATTTGAAAGAGGCTCCCCTTCCTTCACCCTGTTCACCCTTGTGAGGTACTTGTAGGTCGCTATCAAATCCCCTCTGACTCTCCTCCTTTCCAGGGTATACATGCTGAGATGAGTCAGTCTCTCTTCAAAGGGCTTTTGATGCAATCCCTAAACAATTTTATCTGTCCTCCTCTGAACTACCTCCACCTTGTCCATGTCCTTTCTGAGGTGTGGCCTCCAAAACTGGACACAGTATTCCAAGAAGGGCTTCTCAAGTGAGCGATACAGTGGCAACATCACCTCCCTTCTCCTGTTGGAGATACCTCTCCCTATGCATCTCTGCACATCCCAGCATCCCACTGGCCCTACCCACTGCTCTGTCACACTTTTCTGCCACTTTGAAGTCATCAGATATGATAACTCAAGGTCCCTTTCCTGCTTAGTGATATTCAGTACCTCTCCGCCATCCTATACTTGGGTCCTGAGTTTCAATGCCCTACGTGCATGATTTTGCCCTTATTGGCATTGAATCCCAACTGCCAAGTTCCTCACCACTCCCTGATTTTCCCAAAGACATAAGTATTCTCTCCCCTTCTGAGTATTCTCCCTGTTACAGATGTTGGTGTCATCTGCAAAAAGGCAACATTCATTTCCAGTTTTTCCCCATTGTCACATATAAAGACATTGAAGAGGAACAGTCCCAGCACTGAGCCCTGCAACACCCTACTAGTCACTCTCCCATCACTAGAGTGAGTGCTGTTAACCCCTACGGTCTCTCCCAAATCCATGCACTAGTTCCTAACCCAGTAAACCATTTGGGCCCCATCCCTAGGCTTCTTAATTTTTTATGTTGCTTGCACACATGTGCAAGAAACATAGTGCCATCATCCGAGATTTTGGAGGTGCAGCACCTGTCTTCCAATTCAGTCAGTGTGTTTGCTAGGTGGGGCCCCAGTTCCCCAATCACTGCAGCAGCTGTCTATGACAGCAGTTGAAAATGCAGTGGTCGTACAGTTGAAAGGGAGAGCTCCACTTCAGTGAGCAGAGCTCCCCTTCACACACACACACACACACACGCATACTGCGTGCTCATGCACCTTCCCCCTCCCCCAAGCACACACTGTATGGCCGACAGGGGTGCCCAATCCTCTGTTGGCTCCACACTCCCCCCAATGCTTCCAGGTGCCACGCTGGGAGCCCATCCCAGCATGGCAAAATGTGTTATGGCTGACGGGGGTGCACAATCCCCTGTCTGCTCCAGCCACCCCAAACAGCCTTCCAGCTGCCACGCTGGGAGCCCTCCCCAGCATGGCAAACGTCCCTCATCATCTTATTAAAAAAAAACCTCTAAATACAAAAACTGTCCCTTGGCGCTTCTCCCTGCCCCCCTCCCACAACCCGCACCCACTCACTGTGCACCCTGCCTCCCCACGCCCTCCTCACCCCATACTTACCTCCGGACCTCAGCACGATGATCTTCGGTGGACCGGGAACATGTCTGCACTCTTTAAAGCCAACTGTAAACTTAGGAAATGCCAGTAAGCTGTATAATGGCATAGACAGGGTTTTTTCAACTTTGCTGCATATCTCAGGCATTTTTTGGAATTTTGGCACCAAATTTTCAACATGGGGTTTTTGGAAACCTCCTCATGAATTCTGTCACTGTCATGGCGTTACTTGGGCCTGAAGGGTGATTTCGCAGTCACTGCATGAAATCACTTTTCAGGACTGATTAATGAAACAACAGTGCCAGTGTTCATAAGGCGGGGTCTCAAAAAGCCTATGTTGAAAATTTGGTGAAAAAATTCCTAAAAATTACTGTTTTACCAGCATGCATTGCGCAGTTCCTACGCACTCTCATAAGTTTGCGAATTTTTTATATTTGCACTCTGGATTTTCAACATTGCCATTTTACCACACCTCCTTATGAGCAGTACAGCTGTCATTTTTCACATCGCACCCAAAATGTGTTTCCGCGCATGTAGTGCACAATGGCACAGTTGGTGTACGAAATCAATGTATGGGACACATTAAGAAAATCACAGTAACACTGTTCATGAGCAGAGGTCTTAAAATGGCTATGTTGAAAATTTGGTGAAAAAATTCCCAAAAATGAATGTTTTAAGAGTGCACATTGCACAGTTCCTACACACGCTCGCAAGTTTGCAAATTTTCAATATTTTCACTCCAGATTTTCAACATTGCTATTTTAACACACCTCCTTATGAGCAGTACAGCTGTCATTTTTCACATCTCACCCAAAATGTGTTTCCATGAATATAGTGCACAATGGCACAGTCGGTGTGTGAAATCAATGTTCGGCACAGATTAAGAAAATCACAGTCACGCTGTTCATGAGCAGAGGTCTTAAAATGGCTATTTTGAAAATTTGGTGAAAAAATTCCCTTCAGATGTTCTGCAATGTTACTAATGAAGACATTGAACAGGACTGGCCCCAGGACCGATTCCTGCAACACCCCACTGGTCACCTGCTCTCCCTAGACTGCACACCATTTACCACCACTCTCTGCCTCCTGTCTGTTACCCAGTTTCTAACCCAGTTTACCACCCTTTCCCCCATGCCCAGCCTACCCAGCTAGTTTATCAGCCTCCTATATGGGATAGTGTCAAAGGCTTTGCTGAAATCAAGGTAAGCGTTGTCCACTGCCCCACCCTGATTCACTTCCTTTGTCACCCAGTCAAAGAAATCAACCAGATTTGTATGACATGATATCTCCACTGTGAATCCATGTTGTCCATGGTCCTGGGCTCTGATGGCTTCTAGATGCCCCACTATCCTTTCTTTAAGCAATGTCTCCATGATCTTCCCCACTACTGAGGTGAGGCTGAATGGCCTATTGTTCTCTGCCTCCTCCCTGCTGCCGGACTTGTGTACAGGGATCACATGTGCCCTGCTCCAATTCACTCATGTTGAATGACTCAGTGAACATGGCTGCCAGAGGTACTGCTATCTCCCTTCGCAGTTCTCTTAATATCCTTGGGCGTATGCCATCTGATTCCATCGCTTTGTCCAACTTCAGTTTAGTGAGTTCCTGCAGGATTCTTTTGCCTTTGAATGGACTATTGTCCACCTCTTCACCCCCTTGGCAACTGCTGTACTGCTGTGGCCCTTGCCCCTCCCACTCTTCTGTGAATACTGAATGGAAAGACACAGTGGATGTCTTGGGAGGAAGGCATAGAACTATCACTTCCAAATACTTAAACAGCAGATATAAGCAAGCAACATTCAGCATTGACAAATGCTTATTTTAAGTTAACCACTCTGGGCCCCATCCCTAGGCTCCTCATCTTTATTTCATCAGGCTCCTCATTTTTTTTCATCAGTCTATTATGCAACATAGTGTCAAAAGCCTTGTTAATGTCCAGATATACTATATCCACTGCCTTTCCCTGATCTATTTCCCTGGTCACTGAGACAAAGAAGTCAGTCAGATTATTTTGGCATGAGCCCCCCCCCCACAAATGAATCCATACTGCCTTTTATCTCGAAGCAAACTGGATTCAAGATACTCTATCTACCTTTCCTTTAACATGATTTAATTTTGCAATCTCTCATGTGAGTTTGACCAGCCTATTGTTCCTAGCCTCCTCCCTGTTGTTGTTTTTATGGAGAGTAACTATGTCTGCTCTCCTTCGGTCCTCTGGAACCATATCTGTTCCCATTGAGCTGTTGAATAAAACCATCAGTGGGGCAGCTAACACCTCCCTGAGTTCCTTTAATATCCTTGGGTTATCTCATCTGGTCACATATCCTTGTCCATATTTAGTGCTGAAAATCTCTTCAGGACTTTTTCCTCTAAAAATGGACTTGTGTCCACCTCCCCCTTTGTTCCTGCTGCTCCATGGTGGTTTATCCCCCTTCCCTTAATTGTGATTACTGAGCAAACATACTTGTTCATGATGTCTGCTGTTTCTTGCTCCTTTTCAATGCAGCCTCCCCCTGCCACCATTTGTATCCTCATTATCCCTCCCCTTAATTTCCTATTCTTACTTATGCAGGCAAATAACATCTTATCCCCTTTAGATTACACTTTGGCTATCCTTTATTGTATTTGCACCTTTGTTCCTCACTGTCTTTTGTGTTTCCCTTTGTTTTACTTGGTATATCTCCCAGTCTTCCTCCCTCTGTGCTTCCCTATATAAACCTCTTGAAGGCCACCTTTTTTTTCCTCAACACATTGGTTACATTACTGGAGAATCATAAATGTCTATTTTCCTTCTAGTTTTACACACTTCCTTCTCAGAGAATTTTTTTGTTTTAATTATGCCATCCCTTATTTTTCTCCACTGTGCCTCTATTTCTTTTTAGCAATCAGTTTCTGAGGCAGCCTCCCATTCCTTTAAAATCCTGCTTCCTACAGTCAAGGGGCTTGATTTTCAAATCTGATGCAGGGCTCGCTCCAAGTCCTGCATCTACCCTGTCCTTTGGTGCAAATGCCCCAAACTCCTTTGACGCAATTGCTCCCGATTTTAGTACATTGGGCACAGTAGCGACAGATTTCACACTTTATGGCAGCTAGCACTAAATATTTGGCACAAGCCCTGTAAAAAGGGTACCCAAATGGCAGATGTTAGACCAGAGAAAACCTGGTCTAATTTATGGCATCTGACCCTTGGGATTGAAAATCCTTCTGTGACAAGGAACATGCCACAAGTCCTATGTGCCAAACAATCAGCATACCAGGGACTTGCTGCATTCTCAGGGATCTGAAAATGAGCCATGGGGCTCTCATCCTTGTGTGGTTTGCTCTGTACCAGTCTTAATGTTAAACTACATTGTACAGTGATGATTGGTACATAGAGAACTGCCCACTATGACATCTGCAATGCTATCTCAATTTGTAATAAGTGCCAGGTCCAGCACTGCCCCCTCCCTAGTGGGTCCCATGACTAGCTTCCTGAGAAACATCCCTTGCAGAGAGTAAAGAATGGCCATGCTCCTTGCTGAAGCTACAGTTAGAAGGCTCCAGTCAACATCTGGTAGATTGAAATCCCCACCCAGCAGCACCTCCCCATTAAAATACATCTTGATGATGACTTCCCAAAGTGTCTTATCCAACTCATCTCCCTGTGCTGGAGATCTTTATACCGCCCTTATATGACTAGCTGCACTATTACCTGTTTCCAGGGTGACCCACATCACTTCCAGCCCTTCTTTTTCCTCTGGGTGTACCTGTACTTCCATGGTGTTAATTGCCTCCTTCACATATAGCTCAACCCCTCCTCCCATCTTCCCTTCCCTGTCTCTTCTGAACAGAGAGTAGTGTGATGTGGTCATGTCTCTGTCATGGCTGTCAGTGTGCCACAACTATAGTCACAATCTGAGCCATACTCTACCATGATGCCTCCAGGTCTGGAATTTTATTTCCCAGTTACCTTGCATTTGCACACATGGCTCTCCACATCTTAATCCCTCCCTGCCTGTTTCCTCCCTTCCTGGTTGTGCTGTTTCCTGAAACTCAACCTGACCCCCCAATTGCCTTGTTACCTTCTCCTTTACCCATTTCCTTTACTCCTTTCTTCTTACTTCCTTGATTATATCCCCTTGTGCTTTGCCTTGTTCCACCCCTGTCTTCTTGCTCCCCTACCCTGGGGAAGCTTACTCACTTCACGCTGTTCCTCCTCTTTGCTGCTTCATCAGCTGGCTGGCAACTGTTGCCTCCCTTCCAAACTTGAGTATGGCGATGCCATATGTGTGTATCATCTCTAAAACCTTACTGTCTCTCCTCAATTCTTTGCATCACAGTGTCCTTCAAATCATCCCTGACTCCTTCTTTCACACTCCTCACTGCACCCTTTACAACTTTTTCTGCTTGTCTTCCCCAGCAAATATAGCACTCCATCACCAGTATATCCTTAGCTACATGGTCATTGCAGGCAAAGTTTTTTCTTCGTAATTCAGCTGACTTCTTCTGGAAGCAAAATCCAATGCAGCAAGAATATCCGGAACTGGGAAGGGAGAAGCCAGAGAAGGCGAGGGGGACAGCAAGGTCAGCACCCAGGTTGGGGACTGACAAAACGAGCAGACACGAAAGACCGTTAGGCCTATTCTGCTGGCATTTTAGTATGTTCTTTTAATCCCACTTAACACTGACTTTGCTCTGCCTCTTTGGTATTACTTACTGAACCTAATTTCCCACATAAAAATGGTTGCTCCTCACTCAAGTTTTCAATTGCTCATTCATAGTCCTCACTTCAATGATCTACTAAGTTGTGTACATTGGTTACCCTGTATAAATGTAAGTCTTTGATCCACAGTGCCTTGTTTATGTGTTATTACTGTCACCGAGACCACTCTGTCAACTTTGAGACTGGTCTCAAGGGTGATATTAATATATTTGTTATTGAGATTAATCAATACTATATTGACTATGTAAAAAAAATAAAGCCTTCCTCAAATGTGCCTTTTTCCAGGACAACTGCAAACGAAACACTCTTTATAGAATAAGTGCGTCTCAAATGCAAGGGAAAGGAGCACCCTCATTGGCTGGAAGCACTTCCTCATTCTATAACAATCTTTGTGAAAGATTCAAATGAATACCTTGTCGTGGTAACACATGTTTTTATTGTTACTTTTTATTCCTTTATCCATAGTTGTGATTACCTGCTATAATTTTTTTCATATGTACTTAATGCAATTGCAAATCAGACCATTGCTAAACTTAATTTCCAAAATATAAATTGAAATTTAAATTGTAAACATAAATAGATGTAACCTCTATATGCTACTAACTTTATAAATAAAGCACAAAGAGCATTACTGTATACATTTCTGAGTTCTTCATACAATATGATCATGGAGGCAGTTGAGAGAGTGTAGCACTGGACCACCCAAATGACCAGAAGTATGAGTGGACCACTATGAGGAGAGGCTGGAGGCTGTTACTAAGTTCACCCTGGAACAAAGGAGGCAGAGGAGATACACTGTTGGTCTTCTGCATGCTTAAAGATATCAACAAGACTGGATAAAAAACAATGCTTGATATAGTGTGCTCCTCGCAGGAAGCAAGGTAAGCCTTTAAAGTTCATAGATTACAAATTCAGGGGCAACCTTGGGAGGCATTTCTTTTTCCAGATGATGTTGAACCTTTGGCATAGCCTACCAGTGGAGGAAGTAGATATGGTGATAGTACAGGTCTTCAGAGTATGTCTTGACAAATGTTTGCTTACCAAGGCATTTTCTGTGTACCCTGAGTAGTAGAGTGGGTGGGGCATCCCTATAAATTGCTACCTGTTTTCAAAAATACATATTAAAGCCACAGTAGTAAAACTTTTATTTTTACAGTAGATATACCATTAGAGCATAGCTCAGTTTACAAGGAAGTCCTGTGTACAAGCTAAACAGATTATGTTTGACTCATAAAGAGCTACAGTTACATATAACTATTATTCTTAAAAATATTCTAATAACACACACATATATAAAGTTCATTATATTTCACTGACATCTCAAATATTACTCTTTTTAAATAGTTGAGTTGCAGGCAGCTGTTTAAACAGTTAAGGAATGTATCTCTCAGGGGTATGGTATTCCAACGCACAGCCATGATGTGCAGGAAGGTCATACGACCATGAAGTATATTCAATTTGGGCACAATACATTCTTTAGTTTTATACAGTATTTGTGGTATGGTGAAATCAGTTTACTAATCAGTTGAGTTTTTTTTTATATTTTAACAAACCAAATGAAGTTGTTTGCTATATGTTGTTCTTTGTTTGAGTGCATCCAGTTGATCTTGATACATGGCATAGTGATCGATTTTAAAATCATGCAGCAAAGAAAATCTGTCCAATCTGTTGTAGGTCATGTTAAGATTATGTAAATTGTTCCCCCTGCATACCTATAAATTATTCAGCCCTAATAATGGACTGGCAAAATGTTTTGGTTTGCAGTGTCAACTGGAGCATGCATCAGGATGGAGAATACAGTGTGCCATTAGGACTGATCCAGCAGCTGACTTTGTTTGCTTGATTATTTAAGTAACTGTCGAAGGTTTCTGTTATTACACCCATGTACAGAATTTCTATTCCTTTGTTTGGGTTATTGATAGTCTACCTTTAGTTAATTTCATTTTTTTTGTAATTTTCATTGGAGCTAGAGAGCTATCATCTGCATTTTCCAATGTTTCATTAGCAATTTTGAGTTTTCCAATCAAGTTTCGTGTATGCAAAGTCTGGTTCCAAAGTCTTTTAACTCCTGAAAAGTATTTCCTGAGAGTAGCCCATCAAAACAGCAACTGCAGAATGGCAACCCATGAAGACGGCAACTAAACCACATCGCTGACATTTTTTGGTGACCCTCGGTTCACTGCATCCCCGAGGTATGCTCCCCCTGGAGTTAGAATTCTAAAAGAGGGGATGTGGGGGTGAATCCCCTACAAGAAACAACTTTGTTCCGGGTTATCGCACTGCGGGATTTGCACCCACTTCACAGGTCACTGTTCCGCAATCGCTGTTATGACATGGAACCTTTCCTGAGGCTACTAGAACTGTATCAGCATACAGATGAATGTCTGCACGCTGTACACATTTTGGCAGCCCATTCACATAAATGATAAATAACAAGGGAGCCAAGAATTGAGCCTTGTGGGACTCTTCTTGCTACATGGGATATTTCATAGAAATGGCCCCATTTCCACCCTCTGAGTATGATCACTTGAGTAGGATCTGAACCATATGCAGGCCTCAGCAGAAATGCATGCATCCTTCTTCAGATTCAGTAAAATGCTGTGATTGTCCAAATCAAATGCTTCAGAAAAGCCCTTGAGCACTGCACCCACAAACCCTCCAGCCCTCCCACAGTTGAAAAGGAGATAAGATCCAAAATATCTATGACTACAGTGCACATGGAAATCCCCTCTTAAACTGGCTTGTAACAGGTAAGTAATGAGTATGTTTGCAAGTAACCTTGCACTGCATTGTGCACCATCTTCTTCGGCAACTTGGAGAGGATGGATAGCAGCACTACAGGATGATAGTTTGAGGCAGAGGTTGAATTCCCCCTTAAAGACAGGAACAATTTCAACTTGTTTCCAGGGTAATGGGAAATGACCCTCTTGTAAGCTCCATCTGAAAAATTTGGTTGAAATCAGCTCAAGTATTCCAATCAAATCCTTTAAGAACTTGGTGCCACATTTTTGAAACAATCCTTGTGTCCATGCTGTGTGGCACTGCAGGTGTGCCATGTTCAAGTGCCTCAACTGCAGCCAGTTGTCTAATATCAGAAGCAGTTATGGTACTTCTAAAGGCACGCAAGAAGCTCAAATATTGATGCCCTCTAGACCATGGTAATGTGTTCAGAGAGGTCTCTAATTGGTGCAAGAGAATGAACATTTTTTTTTTGCTGCAAGTCCATTGTGACATGTCTTTGTTGTACCTGAGACCTGTGGCATAAAAATGAGCTTTGAACATCTAGACTCAGGTCTCCACCCCATCTTGGTCATAAGTCCTATTAGCATTCCATTTTTTAATTGCTTCAAACCCATTGTTTGGATTAATTAGTCTAAATCTAAAAAGAGAAAGTTTAGATATTTCAGTTATGCTGTTGTCAGTTTGCCCCACATGCACATCAGAGGGAAATCCCACAGGAAAACCTCACAATTTTACATCTTGGAGATTAATGAAATAATCATTCAATATATTTGCTAAGATTTTGGAATTGGAAACTACATTGCCCTTTATTATTTTTATTTTGGGTGAATTTTTCATTAGTATTCAAAAGACTTTGTTAAAAGCTGTCCCAGTGGCACTGAGGGTTGAGGCACTGGATGCCACTCCTCATGCTATCCTGGCAACCCGGGTTCAGGAATGACCTTGGGTCATTGGGGTGCCGGCATGGGGGGGCAGAGCAGGACTGAGCATGCTGCTGGGCAGCTCTCCCCCCCTGAGGGTGGTGAGGGTAGGATGATGCCCCCCATGGTTCCACTCCCACTGGGTGGAGGTCCAGTAGGTAGCGTGGGTGGAGAGGGGGCAGCAAATAACTTTGGGAGGTGGAAAGTGCTGAGCTGGCACACGCGGTATGTAACATGACTCCACATGCTTGCACAGCCATGTGCTGGGGCCTCGGGGGGGGCAAGGGAGAAAACTAACAAAAACTACCTATGTGACCCATTGCCAGTGGGTGGGAGGAGGCAATGGGGACCAAATAGCTGGATAAAAAAAAGTATTTTTTAAGGACCGGTACTTTAGGGGTCCTTTGTTAGTTTGAAAAATAATTTCATTTTGCCCATTTTTTTCCACACAACAAGATTTCTGCCTTTTTAAAAGTAATTTCAGATTTCCCTATCCATTGATTTACAGTTTCTTTTCCAGATAAGATTTTTAACCCTGATCATCTTTTTATCTTTTGTCTGAGTAAGGAACATGAAAGGAGCTCTGCTTAACAAATTCCAAAGGGTCATGATGGGCACATGCATTTGGGAAAATGTTAGTAAATTCAGTCTCATCCATGTCTAGATCTCGAATCAGAAAGAGTTTTGCCATTGCAATCCAGAACAAACTCTGCTCAGAGCTGATACGGCTGTGGACAACTTTTAGGAGTGGCAAGAGCATTGAAAAGAATATGCAGTGCTCTTGCCGCACCAGAGTCAGCCATAAGTATTACTGCAGAGATTACAGTACCGTGCATGCATGATACTTGCACATGTGCAGTTAGCCCCAGAGTCAGCCTTGTGCAACATGGCAGTGCTGACATAACTATGTATGCATGATAGTCGTGCATGAGGAGTTTAAGTCAGCGCCACCATGTTGCGCATGGTGGCCATCACTTCTGCAGTTGTGGAAAGGAATAATAGTGCACCAGGAAGTGGGTTTGTTTATGCAGCCCTTAGACAGGAAGGGCTGCATAAACAGAATAACTGGAAACTATTACAGAGCACTGTGGCAGCACATCAGACAGCGGTCTAGTTACATGCTTCCACAGTGCTCTTATACAAATCTGATGATGGCATAACATCCGTGGAGCTTGTCTCATGCAGCCATAAAAATCAGACTCAGGAGGAGTCTATTAACAAACCAGAGATGTGATCTGGGACTTGCTCATCACCACAGTCACTTCCTCAATCTTTTCTAAGCAGTCATTTCTGGTAAGTGCGCCTTAACCATATTTCTCAGTGCTGGTAGACTACTTCTTGTTTTTCCCTGATTGTATTAGGTGGGGGTAGTAGCAGTCTTGAAGTGGTAGCTGCCGGTGGTGGCATGCTTTGAAAAAAAAGTGGTCCCCATGCTTATCTGCACATTTTAGAAATTACCCCTTTCTTTGTTTTTGCTGTAAAAAACTGACCCTTTAACACAAAAACAAGGAGTCAGTTATGGCCTCCATTTTTGCTTTAAGTGAGGAACGTCATTATGGGTTTGCACCAGATGTACGTTGGCAGCCATAGATGCATAATATTGTTAAACAGTAACCAACTGTATGTAAAAGCTTGTTTTCTTTTGAATGTGTGGTTTCTTAATGTTGTAAATAGCACTCCACCCATTTGTGCTCTTCCCCCTGGATTTCTGTGCCCCAAGTGCATTATTTTACATGTTTGTGTTCAGGACCAAAAGGTCTTTCAAAGAGGGTAGTCACTAATCTAAATACTTTATAGTTTTTTATGTTTCCTTGAATGTGCACAAGAAACGTCTTGCGGTAGATCGACATTTCAGAGGTGTGTCAGGGGCGAGCCCAATGGAGCTCGAACCTGCCTGAATACAACAGGACAGCTAAACTGAGTCTCCTTAACCCCTACAGATGCAGGGCTGCTGCACAGGTGATTGCTACAGCCAGTCAGGCACAGCTAGGGATTTAAAACAAGAGCTGGACTATGACACGCAGCACTCCATCCACCTTCTCCTCATTCTCCTCCTCTTACTATGACTGCTTGCAGCATTTTCCCAGCTCCTCCTAGAAGCATAGAAACATAGAATTTGATGGCAGATAAGGACCACTTGGCCCACCCAGTCTGCCCATTTCCCTACCTAATGGATAAGCTGCAGATTCTAGTTAACCAACAGGATACTTCCTCCTACCCCCAACCCCTAGAATTGCCTTATGTCTGTCCCATGTATTCTTGAGTTCCCCCACTGTTTTTGACTCCAAACCTCCTCCAGAAGGCCATGCCATGCATCCATGACCATCTCTGTTAAAAAATACTTCCTCACATTACCTCTGAGCTTTCCTCCTTCTATTTTCAAATTGTGCCCCCTCGTTCTTGCACATCTCTTTTTCTGAAAGATACTACCCTCTTGGACTTTGTTGATTCCCTTGCGGTACTTGATAGTTTCTATCATGACCCCCCTGTCCCTCCTTTCCTCGAGGGTATACATGTTAAGCTCCTTAAGTCTCTCTTCATATGTCTTCTGGTGCAGACCCTGCACCATTTTAGCTGCCCTCCTCTGGACTGCCTCCATCCTGTCTATGTCCTTGTGGAGAATGGGTCTCCAGAACTGCACACAGTACTCCAGATGGGGTCTCACCAGCTGTCTGTACAGAGGTAAAACAACTTCCTGTTTTCTACTGGTGATGCCTCTTCCTATACAGTCCTATATCCCCCCAGCCCTCCTTACTGCCCTCTCACATTGCTTGCCCATTTTTAGGTCATCTGATATGACTACCCCCAGGTCCCTTTCCATTTTTGTTGTTGTTAGTGTCTCACCCCCCCCATAGTGTACTCCTCTCCTGGGTATTTGTTTCCCAGGTGCATTACTTTGCACTTCTTAGCTTTGAATCTAAGCTGCCACACATTTGACCATCCCTTCAACCATGCCAAGTCCCTTCTCATCCTTTCCACCCCACCTTCTGTATCTACCCTGTTGCTGATC
Organism: Neoceratodus forsteri; assembly: GCA_016271365.2. Taxonomy (NCBI): domain Eukaryota; kingdom Metazoa; phylum Chordata; order Ceratodontiformes; family Ceratodontidae; genus Neoceratodus; species Neoceratodus forsteri. The sequence goes on from JADMNL010000023.1 coordinate 195,016,305, forward strand.
TTTGTGTTGTTTGCAAAGAGACATACTTTTCCTTCCAGTCCCTCTGCAATGTCACTTATAAAGACATTGAAGAGGACTGGTCCTAGAACTGAACTCTGCAGTAACCCACTAGTAACCCCCCTTCTTCAGAATGGACTCTGTTTACTATTACCCCCTGTGTCCTGTTCTCCAGCCAATGTTTTACCCAGGCTACCATCTTGGGATCCACTCCCAGGCTGACTAACTTGTATATTAATCTTTTATGTGGGACTGTGTCAAATGCCTTGCTAAAGTCTAGGTAGGCCATGTCCACAGCCCCTCCCTGATCTACTACTTTGGTCACCCAGTCAAAGAAATCTATTAGATTCATCTGACATGACCTACCCACTGTGAATCCATGCTGCCTTGGGTCCTGTGCACCTCTGGCCTCTAGGTAAACAACAGTTCTCTCATTCAGAAGTGATTCCTTCATTTTCCCCATCACTGAGGTCAAACTAACTGGTCTATAGTTTCCTGCCTCTGCCCTGCTTCTTCTTTTGTAAAGTGGAATCACATCTGCCCTCCTCCAGTCTTCAGGTACCACCCCATCCTTCCATGATTTGTTAAAGATGGTAGTCAGCGGTGTCACTAGTTCTACCCTTAGTTCTTTTAGAATTCTGGGATGAATACCATCAGGCCCCATTGCTTTGTCCACCTTCAGTTTTCAGAGTTCTTTCAGAACTCTTTCTTCTGTGAATGGGCTGTTTTCAACCTCCCTATCCAGACTGTTTCTGTTGTTTGGTTTAAGTACCTCATCTTCTTCACTTGTGAATACTGATCAAAAATATTTGTTTAGTATCTCTGCCTTTTCAAAGTCACCCTCTGCCCACTCCCTCCCCTTTATTAAGCTTCACTATCCCTCCTTTGGTATTCCTTCACTCCCTGATGTACCTATAAAAGGTTTTATTCCCCTTCTTAACTGAGTTGGCTATCCTTTCCTTAGTTTGGGCCTTTGCTGTTCTAACTGCCTTCCATGCTTCCTTCTGTTTTAACTGATACAGTTCTCTGTCCTGCTCCTTCTGTGATTCCTTCTGCTTCCTAAATGCTATCTTTTTCTCCCTAACCTTCCATACCACGTCCTTTGAGAACCATAGTGGTTTTCTAGATAGTTTTGTTTTGTTTATGTGCTTCACACAAAGGTTTGTTGCCTTAGTGACGGCAGTTTTGATTATTCCCCATTGTTCTTCCACCCTCCTTCCTGCCCATTTGCTAGTGCATTCATTAAGCACTCACCCATATTGGCAAAGTCAGCCCTCCTAAAGTCCAGGACCTTTGCCTTTGTATGGATTGAATCTACTGCTTTCTTTATTGTGAACCATACTGTTCGATGGTCACTAGTTCCCAGATGGCTACCCACTTCTACATCTGTTATCCTCTCTCCATCTCCATTTGAGAGTACCAGGTCTAAGATTGCTCCCTTCCGAGCGGGTTCCAATACTAGTTGTCTAAGGCATGCTCCCTGCAGGGCATCTAGAATGACCACACTCTTTGATGTGGCTGCAGCAAATGCACTCCAGTTAACATCTGGTATATTCAGATCCCCCAATCAACACTATCTCCCCTTTTTCTGCCATTCGAAGGATACCTTCAATCATTTCCTTGTCCATTTCCTCCCCCTGAGATGGGGGTCTGTATATAACCCCTGTGCAGATTTTCCTCTGCTACTGTTGCCCACCAGTGGTCAGTAGTGTTGGTGGGTGGCCCCGTTGGAGTGATCAAGCAAGCTCTTCAACTTGTTACTAGCCCCCACGACCGATTCTTTCTTTTGACTTCCTTCTGTGTCTGGTTGCATTTGCCTGTTTCTAAACACCCAATACACTTTTTTCTAGTGTCTATGTAGAGAATATTAAATATATCAAAATAAAATATAATTGCTTTGAAGAAGATATTGAGGCTCGGCTTCAATATATTGTCGGAGAATGCTGAAATCTCATCTTGATTGTTTTACTTCCATATTGCTACTTTGTATTTTCAGGTTAAATCAAATACAATAAAATATAATTGTTTTGAGTGGATAGAAGCTTTTATTATGGCTCTTTTTGGTTTGATCCACGCACACTGAAGCTTTCAAGCAGTGAGATCACCACAACTTTGGCAGCCTTGCACCGTTCCTCTGATCCTAAAAATATGTATCACAATGGTTGTATAATTGTAGGTCTATATTCATAACAAATGTTCCTTTTTGTCACTATCCTTTCAAATGTCTTTATTTCATTATAATTACACACTAAGAGGAATGGTATTAATGAGTTCATTTAAAGTTTCATAAGTTGACCTTTTGCAATTTTAATGACCTCCCAGTCCTGGAGTCATCAATTTGTTTTATCTAAACATTTCTTTGCTCAGTTCATCAATAGTCCAATAAGATTTAGACTAAAATAACTTTAGAACAAAACTATATAAACTTTGGGTTGATTTTGAGCAAATATTAACTTCTCTCTGAGTTGAAAATGCACAGAAGATTAGTTGTACATACTTTTGTATTTCTCCACACTTTTACTTTGGGAATTTGTAAAAAAAAATATGAAAAAATAACACTTGAACTTTTGCACAGGTCTTAACCTCCCGTAAAGGGAATGGCTTAAAACTAATTTGGGAGTTATTGAAGAGTTATCCCAAGTTCAAGATTTAGTAAACTATACATTTAATGCATTTTAATAATAGAAGTTGGCAAAGAGGACATAATAAAATAAAAATCAGTGCTGCAGCACAGATGCCTAAAAGTTTCAGACAGTCTTGTTTGTGCATCGCGTCTTCCTTTTGAGTGTGAGCAGTGTTTTCTTCTCCGTCTTGTTTCTTCCCCCTATCTGGTCAGTGCCAGCCCTCACATGTAGATCTCATATGATATTGCTGACTAATAATTGCTAAAATTAATCTGCTGCTTTTTTCCTGAAAAGATATAACATGGACCCATCCAAACAAGATATAATGTGACCCCAATAAGCAGATCATTTTGTTTTAAGCTGTTTATATTTCTTTCATGTTAAGCACTAAAGAATTCCATCGAAGTGCTAGTAGGTGAGAACTTGGGGTAGCCCGATGGTGCACAGGGGTGAATAATGGATGTTAGATCCTGCAGATGTACTTAGAGTTGTTGGCTACCAGGTGAGCTCCCAAGTTAGATTTAAACGGACCGATTTTTGTATTGGCCAGGAGGTCAGGACTGAGGGAGTTCATTCATTTAGGGGCTCTATATGTGAAGGAATGTTGAACTTTGCAGGTCCACCTGAAGGGTACTTTAGATGTCAGGTTGCATACACTACATGTAGTTGTTGTTGCTATGGAGGAGACCAAGTATCCCTGTGGTGGAGAGGCTCAGGGAAGCCTTCTGGGCAAGTAGACAGACTTGATACTGGATCCTATTATCCAAGTTGAGCCACCCAGTGCGGGAGTAGATCTCACAAGAATGTGTTAATTGGTGGGCACCTAGGACCAGTCTACAGGATTTGTTGAGGGCTACCTTGATTCTGTGCAGGGCAGTGTTGGTAGCCGATCTATATACAGTGAGACCATAGCCTATAACTGACAGTACTGAGCTAGTCACTGCAGTTTTGAGGGCTTCGTCTGTCAGCATTTCTTATGTTTGTACAGCAAGCTGATCCTAGTATTGGTGACCTTAACAACCAAATCAGTATGTTGGGAGTAGGATGGTGGGAGTTGAGGGTGATCCCTAGGAATTTGAAGGTTTGGACCATGTCCAGCACTTCCTTTCAATTGTTATGGATTTGTAGATGGAGTGATGTGTATCTGTTTAGGGGTGTGGCAAAGAGCATGGTCTTAGTCTTCTTATAGTTAAGAAGAAACTTGTGGTTTTGAACCATGTCTCTACAGCTGAGAAGCTAGTCTGCATTTGATTTTCAAGAGATGCAGGGTTAGCCTGACTAGAGTACAGTACTGCGTCATCAGTGTACAGGAGAATGTGGTCTGGGCAGGCCATGGTGAGATTGTTTAAGAATAAGCTAAAGAGCAGGGGACCCAAGATTGATCCTTGGTTACCCCTGTAGTGACATTGCAAAGATCTGAGTGGGCATCCAGGAGTTTAACCTGTTGGGTATGACCAGTTAAATAGCTCCAGAACCACACCGTTGATTCCTGGGAGAGAACGGTGACTGACAATTGGTTCAGAAGTAGATTATGGTTGTCCGTATTGAAGACCTTTGTTAGGTCGATAGACATTGCGCCAACCATTTGGCCATGTCCAAGGCATTATGGATAAAGCTGGTAAACTCTATGAGGGCAGTAGTGTGTGATACTGACATCATAAAGATCACATCATCCTGTAGAAAATGGTACTTTCGTCCTCAGCATGGAGTATCTCTATACTGTAAGAAAATGAATCTGACTTGTCCTCATAGTATGAGTGACGAGTGGAATTACATATTAGATTTTAGGTGTGAATTTTTATATTCCATTTCAGCTTATTAGCCTGTCTGTGTTTGATTACGTGCAGATTGTCTTGAAACAGATCTCCACCTAATCAGAACACTGCCCTGTAACAACTTGGCTTACATCCTCTAAGCAGCTCAAAATGTTCTAAAGAATGCCTTGGGTGAAATAGTTCTCTATGTAGATTCATAAATCTGTTTAGATTTACAGTACATTTATATAAATAAATAAAAAAAGGTAATTACAAATGTGCTTAAAAGCAAAATCCACAATACCAACTCTATGGCTAAAACAAGACAGTAGAGGAAAAGACACATTGATGTTGAATTCCCCATGTGTTATGAAGGGGGTTAACAGTCTTGTCCCGCTCTAGCTGAGTGTCAATATTCATTCTCTGTAGGTAATTAAAGGGGCTGAGCCCTTTTTATACCATTTCAAAAATCTACAGAGCTGCAAAAGGGAGCTGCTGTAGTGCAGAATAGTCCAGTCTGCAGAATAGGCCACTAGGTCCCAGTGCATATTTCTTTTTCTGGGTTGGCACCTGAACCCTCAAGCTTCCTGATGAAGTGGTGGAAGCCTGAAACAGAAACCCTTCTAAGACTGAGTGGTTGATCACACAGCCAGGCAAATCTAAAGCCAGAAGTGGGAGAAGTCAGCAGGGGGCATCCAGAAAGAAAGAAACACTAGTGAGAGAAAAGCAGGAAAATAAGTTACAGGGATAGAGCATTGGGCAATGGGTCATATAGTTGCATACAAAAAAAACCACGGCACTATACTGTGCTGTCAAAACAGCGACTCAAAATAAATACAGTAAAATACTTGTTTTCTGTGGGGGGCTCTGACCCCCCCGATTAAAATAACCTCTTTGGGGGGGGCAACTTGGGGACAAGAAAAAAACAAGAATAAAAATTAACAAACATAATCTGGGACTGGGAATAGAACCCCAGTCCATAGCTGCCCCACTGTTCTCCAACACTGATGCCTCTACTCCCTAAGCCACAGCAGCTGCTCAGTTTAACCCCTTCCAGCAGAGCTCTTACCCTCTGTAGCAGAGCTCTCCATGTGGCATTGTATACCCTGTAGCTGTTCCTTCAGGCGCTGTTCCTATTGCATGGTTTTGCCCAGCGACTTTGTATCTATAACATATTAACCCAGTATGGAGTATTGCCACCTTCCTCATAAGATATGATGGGATAGAGTACAGGATGCCTGCATCTTAATCCTGCTGCTGTCACTTAGTGAGATTTTAAGACATCCTACTCACCATCTCTGATTATATGGGTCCCTATGGTGGAAGACTACAGGGAAAATAAGATACAAATAAGAAGAAGTAAAGATTGGAGATGAACTGGGAATTAATTGTTGTGGACCTTTCAGTAGTGTTCTCCTAAATTTGATAAGAATGTGAACCAGCTATGAGAGGCCAGTGGGGCTTTAATCCTGATCCAGAGAAGTAAGGAGGCTTCAACCCTACGGAGTTAGTTCAGTAGAGCAGAGGGAGAGCCCCATTGTTGAGAGGTCAAGTACTTGGTTTTTCAGTGCCATATTATGCAGCCATAAAATAACACATTTACCAACCTTTTGGACATTTTCTTCCTTCTCCTTTAATTTGTTGAACTGCACCACCATTGTAATTTTCACATGCCTTTATTTTGTTTGCACCCATCCTCTGGTTATTTCATTTGTTGATTGGACTCCAAGTCAAGGAGAAATCCTCCAATGCCAGGGTGTACAAGTATGCTAGTGGGGATCACACATGTGTGCCAGTGTCTACCAACAGAGACTATTCCTGTTGCCCAGAGATTTCCAAGAACATTTGCCAGTCTAGCAGGTTACCGTATAAATAAGTTGTGTGCTCCCAGCATCAGTTGGATGGTGGGTGGCCAAGGTGGAGTGTGAAGGGATGTGCTGCTCACCATCCATTGACCATGGCACTGACCTGAGGGTATAGCAGATGGGGGGGTCTTGTTGTTGCCACAGCAGGGCCACTAACCACTAATGAGTGAGTTGGGGGAATGAGACCTGGGGGTGTGGGGGACATCTGTGACTTACTGGACTGGGGCTGCTGGCCAGAACTCTGGTTGGGGGTAATTCACTGGCTTACAGTACTGGGGCTGAGGATCTGATGGGGGGCATCACATGTATACAGGAATGAGGCATGGGATCTGACGTGAGGGGGAATATCACTCACATACGGGAATGGGACCAGGGCCAGAGCTCTGTTTGGGGGGGATATCTGTGTACAAGGCTTGGCTTGGTACTCTGGGGACAGAGATCAGATGGGGGCTGGACCACTAGACACCAGGGAACTACAGTACATGTAACAGGTGCCTGTGTGTCCTATTCACTAACCTGGACACACACCTTCCCACACTTCCCTGCATGTGCGAAGCAGGGGATCCACTCTGGGACCCAGGAAGGGCATCCAAGTTGATTTCTGCCTGTGCCCACTGTGTGCTGCGAGGTGGGGTTGTGGACAGATTGCCAGTGTTTCTGAATACTAGCCAGTGTGCACCTGTCCAAGGGTGCAGAGCTGCATGAGTTGGGTATGCACCTTTGGCACATACTTTTCGCACCTTAGTGAATATAGAGTCCACTGTCTGGAAACACAAGGCAATTGAAGGCAATTAAGCAATTAGCAAGTGATCACGCAGAAGCACTAGTAAAATTCTTGTTTTGTTTGGCATTTGTTTTTGACAGTTATTTCATTGTATTTGAAAGCACATTCTGCTTAGTTATCATTAATCTGAAGCAAGTTAATGTTCTGGATCCTGATATTACTAGGACTCGGTTTCACCACTTGCTGTCAGTCTTCTTTGAAGCACACAGTTTTGTGGTTTTGCATCTTACTTGAAGCCACTATTTAGTAGTTTTCTAATTTTTGCCATGCCATAGTATTGACCAGAACTGTTGGATAGGGTGTTGGACCATGGCACAAGCAGTGTCTAATGTGGTGTGGGGGCGATCATCAAGCGACCAGCATACCCAAATGTTGCACACTGGAGAACAGGGCTAGGGAATGGGGTTCCACTGGATGTCAGGGACTTTATTGGGTCAAGATCCTGGGGGTGCCACATGAAACCAGGAGGGATGGGACATAATCACTTACATAGAAAATAAATCCCAGACATGGGCCTAAAAGTGAGGGCCAAGTGGGTGTGGGATGACAGTAAAGATAACACCAGTGCTAGTGTGCTCTCTGGATGGCAGCACGCCATGTTACTGGTGCTGTGCAATACACAGACCAAGGAATCTCTTAATTCAGGTGTTAGCATGCATAAACGTTTTGCACACATTAAAGGGTACCTAAACAAGCAGTTTTTTTAAACTGCAAACTCAAAAATCTGGCTTCATTGCGAGGTAAAGTAAAGGCTGCTGTTTACATTAATGCTAAAACTGTATTTATGCAAATAACATAAATGCAGTTTCATAGCTTTTGAAAAATGTAAACATCAATGTTTCCATTTCAAAAAACAGCCTTGGTTTCTCCCTAAGATGTCTGCCAAGTGTGTTAAGTGATGAGTCATGATGACATCATCAGAGCCAGAGACAGAGATCTACGTATATTTCTATAGTGCTAACTAGTTCTTCTTTCCCTTTTTATTTTGAATTGTACCAGAATGAGCAACGTAATGTATTACCTCGTGGATTATTTTGATCAGTACACGGTAGGCTATGATTTTGTTCATTTTGTTTACTTTAACTTGTGCAAAATGTTTTTCAATCCAGCTGACTTTTTCTTTGGCAAACTGCATTACAGTACAACACTTCAAATACCTGATGATCTAGTGGTTATATGATGCACTGAAGTTTGTTTTTGTGTTAATCAGGAGAGACACACTAAGCTGAAAGCTTGATAACAGGTGTGGCCTGGGATCACAAGGAAGTTTAGTGACTTGCTTAGGGTCACACAGCAAAGTAGTGGTCTTGTTCAGTTTCAAAGCTCATGATCGCTTGTTAATCCACAAATAAGGCTTTCTTTTTCCATGTGAACACCCTGCAACTAGACTGCCTTCTGTTGAACACCCCACCATCCATACTCTGTCCTTAGTATTGCCTGGGGCAGCATATGAGCTTGCGGTCTTATAAAGAGAATTATCACACCTCAGATTGTAATCTTGTAACTCAGAGTTGTGCACACCTGTACTGACAGGCATCATCAGCTGGCACTGTTAAAACATGCCTCCCAAATCACTCTCCAGTCCACATTTTCAATGTTTGACTTCTGCTCCCACAGTAAACATTGAGCGGATAACCACCCTTCTGCACAGTGAAGGTAGTATGTACAGTTCCCTGTTGTGTTTTTTCCCACCTCATTAACCAACAACTAGGTCTTGCTGGAGGGCCAAGCAATAAGCATCATGAGCCACCAGAAAAACTGCTGTTCATGCCCCCATAAGGGCTGTACTTACAATGGATAACAATATTATCTGCAGGAGAGGCATACTAATACCTTGAGTGAATCCACCTGACTTCCAGTGTCAGTCTACTCCTTTACCTGTGATCTGCAGAACCCCACAGGACAGTTCCCAGCACTACTTCTCCAGTACTTTTCTCTGCTCTACTCCACAATGACAGTTGACTGGCTACCACCCTTCCAAATCTTGAATGAGCTATACACAACTCACTCAATACTGTCCTAACAAATGTCAACACCCCCCCCACCTGAGGGTAATCTCCCTACAGTGAATTCAAGTAACAGTTTAGGTGCAGCCCTGCCACTCTGAGTATTTGTCATCACTGGCTACTCTCATCCACAGTCAGGCAGTGATCGCGATACTGGCAGCCCTACATTTTAGATCTCACAGTGATCTGTTCAGCGTAGTCCTTCATGTCTTCAACTAACCTCAATATAGCTGTGCCCTGCTGGAATGGCCTTTTCAGTCATGGCATTCATTCTTCTCACCTGCTCCCACACACCAAAAACTGATGAGTTCACTACCCTTCTGCTTCATGAATGTGGTTAGTATAGTCTCCTGTGTTATATTTACATATTAATAATAAACATGATTTTCTGGTAAGCCAGGCTGATAGCAGCATGGCACAAGAGGAAAAGTAGGCTTTCTTACCCATATAAGATCTAAGCCACCTATGATTAGGCTCTATTAAATGACGTGCATAATGATGTGCACACCCACCATCATTTAATAGTGCCTAATCAAAGGTAGCCTAGATCTTTTAAGAATAGGAAAGTCCATCATTCCCCTTGTTCTCTGCTGCCAAGAGCCTGACTTAATGGAAATATATGTTTATATTTGTTATGTTGAAATAAAACAGGGACTGTACTACTTGCATTCATGATGCAGAAGGGTGATGAGCTCACCAGTTTTCGGTGTGAGGAGGAATAGTGAAGAATGAATACCAGAGGGGAACTGAGAAGGCCACTGTTGCAAGGTACTGCTATATTCAGGGAAGGGGGAAGACAGAAGGAGAGAAATATGAGCAGATTACTGTGAGAAATAAGATGTGGGGCTGCCAGCACTTTCATCACTACCTGACCCCATTGTCCTGGCCAACATTCCCCTTCCTATAAAACCAGTTCATGCAATTGTCCAAGGCTGTGTGTGGATATTAATTTATGAAATGACTGCCACTACACGTTCAGTCACTTCACTACCAGTCTAGTATTGCTTGTAAAGCACTTTGGGATACAATGTGTATGAAAACTACTATATAAATGCTGATTCGTATCATCATTCTTCTTATTATTATTATTTCCCATGGAAAAAGAAGGTAAGACAAGCATATATTTGAGTTTTGAGAAAGTATGAACTCTAACATTGGACTGCAGAAGAACTTTGCTACAAAAAAGTGGTGGCTCTAGGGGGTGGTGAAGGGTGTGGCTGCAACCCCCCCCACACATAGTAAGGTGGCTCTAGGGGGTGGTGAAGGGTGTGGCTGCAACTCCTCCCCCCACATAGTAATGTACTTGCTTCCTGCTGCTGCATTTCACTTTGTTAAAGAAGTCTGATTTATTGATTGTATAAATGTTTACATTCAAACTATGGACTACATTTGTAGGTTCTGTCAAAAACATACTAGAAAAGAATAATAGCAGGAAATATAAAGGTTTAATAAAAATGCTAAAAAGTGCATATTAGCCGGCCCGGTGGCGCTGAGAGTTGAGGCGCTGGATGCCACACCTCGCGCTATGCCGGCGACCCGGCTTCGTGAACGGACTCGGGTGGCCGGGGGTCGGCAGGGGACAGGGAGGATCGAGCGTCCCAATGGATGCTCTCCTCTCTCAGGGGTGGCAGACCATGAACGCACTTGCATTCTGCATCCCTTCAGTAGCTGGTGGAAGCACCAGCAACAAGAAGGGGTGGAGGTGGCTCCGCTCGCGGGCCGGGAGAAGGGCGTCGCAGGCGCGCGGAGGTTGGCGTGCATTAGCACGCCACCACCGGGATGTACGTCCCAAGTGCCAACATCTCAGAGGGTGGGGGATCTAGGGGAGAAAACGGAAAAACCCTCTCGGCAGCCCTAGATGAAAGCCGCTCTGGGTCCATCCAGACCACCAAGAAGGGACAGACCCCACTGTGCAAGGTGAGGGGGGACGAGGCACTCTAGGGGCAGATCCCACAGAAGGTGGATTGGAGGACATGAGTGGACGGAAGGAGTGGGCTCCAGGAGTAGATAGGAGGGATAAAGAAATAAAGTAAAAAAAAAAAAAGTGCGTATTAAGCATGCACATCACCCCAGCACCTGGATCCACCATAACAACTAGACTACCAGGTTATTCAAGATTTGTACTGCACTGTGGTTTGCCACAGAGAAAGCCAGTTGGATTAAAACACATTTTCAGCATGTTAAAGTAAACAAAATGAACAGAACCATAGCCTAACATGTGCATTATTCAAAAATAATGCACATGGTTTTAACCATTTGGGTGAAACAATTCTATAAAAAGGGAAACAAGAACTAGTTAGTACTATAGAGAACTATATATATCTCTGACTTTGGCTCCAATGATGTCATCACATAACATATTTGGTGGCCATTTTAGGAAGCAGGTAAGACAGTTATTTTGAAATTGGAATGCTGATTATACATTCTGATTTTGGTATTACATTAACCCACTATGCCTGTCCATCAGATTATTACTTTGTGATAAATTCCACACCCATATAACAGGACCCTCACCCATTACACAGTGGTTCCCCAAGAAGAGGAGGAAATGCTCTGATCACTCCCTATCCCTATCATTTGGTGCCCTCCTCAAACTAATCTTCTTCCCTCTGATCAGTATTGGTACTATTGAAATCAATCCTGGCCCCACTGAAAGTTTTTTATCCCCATCTGATCTAACCTCCATAAATGGCCCAAGTTTCCTTCACTTCAATGCCTGCAGCCTCCTAAAAAAGGTCTCCTTAATACAGGCCTGGGTTGCACATACCCTACCTGATTTCCTGGTTATCTCTGAAACTTGGCTCAGATCTACAACAAAAGACAATGATATAAACCTTCCCAATTACCAGCTCTTCAGATCAGATCGCCCTTCCAGGGGTGGTGGGGTGGCCATCTACATCAAGGAAACCATCTCTGCATCCTGCCTCATCAATACATCCGAACCAAAGGAATTTGAATGCTTGTCAATTAAAATATCCCTTCCTAACATGTCTTCCTTTAAATTGATTGGCTGCTATAGGCCTCCCTCTGCAGCCTCAAACTCCTATCCCACCTAGGAACAATACTCAATCTAGGCCCTGAAGATACCATCATCCTTGGTGATTTGAATTTAAATTGGTTATCTAATGCATCTGCACCCCTAGTAACCTTCTGTGACACCTATGGATTCACTCAATTAATCAAAGATCCAACAAGGATTAACCTAAAAAATACTACCAACAGTTCACTCCTGGATATCATGATGGTAAACAAGCCTCACTTATATTCTCATGCTGGAGTGCAACCCAGTGACGAGAGGTGATCATTGTCCTATAGCTGGCATAAGATCTACACTCGCTATCCAATTCTGCAAAATTTCTCCATAAAAGGTCAGAAAAGAATTTCAACATCTCAGGATATTTCCATGATTTGTGCAATACAACATATTGGCAAGATTTCTACCTTACAACCTCAGTTGAGACAGCTCTTCAGAGCTTAAAGGATATTATCACTAATGCCCTCAATATACATGCACCAATCACCAGTGTCAGAACCAAAGTAAAATCTTATCGTTGGTTCACTGCTGACCTTAAATCAGCTTTTGTTAGCCAGAGACAAACTCTGGAAAAAGGCAAGAAAACAAAGGATACTAGAGACTGGCTTCAATTCAGAAAAGCAAGAAACTCATGCACAAAACAAATAAGAAATGCCAAAGCTGCCTTCTATAGAGCTGAATTAGATGCATCCTATACTAACCCATCCAGATTCTGGGGTACTATAAAGGAATTCTAGGCCAAAATTCTACCCCTGCCTTACCCTCCAAACTGCTCCTAAGTGACATAGAAATCACTGACAAGCAAGAAATCTTAAATACCTTCAATGACCATTTCACCACAGCTGGCCTAGCATTTGACTCTTCACCTGCAAATCTCTTGAGATCATCATTAAACCTTCAATCCACTGTGGGACTAAAGGCTGCTTCAACATTCTCCTTCGAACCAATATCCTTAAAAGAAGTAGAAGACCTCCTATCCAATTTAGATACATCTAAGAGTGCAGGTGCAGACTCCTTGGATCCCTACTTTCTTAAGTAGCACTGCACGCCTATCTGCCCCCTCACTCACCTCTTCAATCTTTCCTAGCTACTGGTTCCATCCTCCATATGGAAAACAGCTCAAGTAGTTCCACTACTTAAATCAGGTGATCCCATGGACCTTAACAATTACAGGCCCATTTCCATCCTACCGGTACTATCCAAGATGCTTGAAAATTAGTAAATTCACAGTTAAGGCCTATCTGGACACTATCAACCTCCTAAATCCAGCACAATCTGGATTTAGATCAATGCATAGCACCATCTCTGCCCTAGCCAAAGTCACTAAAGAGTGGCAGACTGCCTTGGATAAAAAGAATAGTACCTGTGCTGTGTTCCTGGATTTGAGTAAAGCATTTGATACAGTGGATCATGAATCATTAATCTCCTCTCTTAGCTTTGTAGGCCTTGATTCACTCTCTCTCAATTGGTTTAGGTGCTATCTCTCTGGAAGGTTACAATTGGTAAAAAATGAAAATCACCTATCTACCTCTAAACCACTGCTAAGAGGTGTACCGCAAGGCTCTATCCTAGGCCCCATCCTCTTTGCCATTTATATTAATAACATTGATGACAACCTCTCTCAATCTAACATTCACCTGTTTGCTGATGATACTGTATTATATGTCAGCAATCCCTCACCATCAAAAGCCTGTGAACTGTTACAGTCAGAATTCTCCATCCTACAACACAACCTATTGGAAAAAAAATTACTTCTAAATGCCAAAAAAACAAAAGCTATGTTCTTTGCCACAAAGAATTGCTCTGCCACTACCCCATCATTCATCACTCCACAATTATCCACCTTATTTGGAGAAAAGCTGAATTTGTGGATAAATTCAAATATCTTGGAGTCTGGATTGACAATGAGCTTGACTACTCTGTCCACATTGAACAGCTATTAAAAAAGTTGAGACAAAGGCTTGGCCTATTTTACAGAATAAAACACTACCTTACCAGAGATTCCAAACAAAGATTAATCCAGGCATCATTCCTATCCCTTATTGACTATGAGGACTTTCTCTACGGCCATTGCTCACTCTCCCTCTTAAATAAGCTGGGCACCCTGTATCATAGAGCCATCAGATTTATTACAGACCTTCCTCCAGCACCCATCATTGCTCTTTACATGGCAGTCCAATTGGACATCCCTACAGCACAGAAGAAAAGGAATGCTGCAATCTGGATCTTTAAAGCTTTATCAGGCAAACTGCCCTCCTATATCTCAGACTGTTTCACCGAATCACATCTAGGCCATACACCTTAAGGATCAATAAGCTCATTATGCTAAAGATTCCCAATACCTGCACCCGGTTTGGGAGGGCTGCTATCAGCTATTCCTAGCATTTGTCTGGAACTCACTCCAAAAATCTATGAATCTGAATACCCTCTTACCCTTATCATCCTTCAAAAATTATACACCACCCTATTTCCAGAGTTGTGCAACTGCTTCCATAAGGCCTAGTCTCCCATCCAACCTACATCCCTCCTTCTGTAATCCACTATGTTTAGTTTCCTTTCTTCTACCCAGTCAGTTATCACATTTCATATAAAAGCCTTTAAAGCCTTTATTATTTGATTATTATCCCTTCTATATCTATTATCCTCTTCACTTTTACAGGTTAAGTTATTTTACTGTGCCTTGTATATCTGTAAATTTTGTACATATCTCTTATTTATTTGATTGTACTAATGTTATGCTATTCTCATGTCTTTGTAAAAAACTTGTATCCATCTTTGTATGACCACTCAGGTCCATCTTGTAAATGAGCTACGTTCAATGATGTTCGCCTGAATAAATAAAGATTTTGATTGATTGATTGATTGATACAATTTTCAAATGCTCTAGAACCACATTTAGGTAAATTATGTAATTGTAATTTTAGCATTAATGAATACAGCAGCCTTTCCTTTAGTTACATATGGAGTCCGATTTTTTGAATAGTTTGTTGTCAAAATGTTGTTTAGGTATCCTTTACTATCTGGCACAACTTATTTGCATTATGACAGGCATAGGGGAAACTCTTTCCCAAACACCAAGTCCAAAGTTTTGTGTGCAGCTGCAGAGTTTGGTAGCAAAATGAGGAGGCTGTTTGTACTCCAATTTATACTTTCCCTCTGTTACTGAGACTTGGAATCCAGATTCATCACATATAGTCTCCATAACACACTCCACCTGTACTTAAACCTATCATTAACATGTTTCATGTTTCTCTAACTCATGCATTTTATGTTAGCCTGTAGTAGTAAAATAATAAAAATCAAAAAGCCTCTTGATAATCTAGTGCAGCTGTATTATTAGAAGAAAGACCATGTTTTGTATAATAATTCAATTAATAGAAGTTAGCAAAAACATTAAAATCCATGCATACTGCAAGTAAATATGAATCAGCTGCTTGCAGATTGACAGGGCAGTTATATTTGTAATATTAATGTAGTGTTGTTAAACACTCTGTGGTTGTTTATAAGCAAATAGAAAGGTGTTGTCCTCTTTCATTAACTAGCATGAGAAAATGCAGGCAAGCTTTGTTTACAGACAGTTAAAGATAAGCAAGGGGGCTTCTGTAAAATAACAGATTTTTAAATGAATTGCCAATTGATTTGCTGATGTTTCTGTGTAGAATCATCTGAAAAAAAGACATGAGAATGCTTTATATATGAATATTTTGAATATTCATGTTGAGGGCAAATTTTGATTTTCAAGATTTTTTATGTGACCCATCACCCAGTGTCTCACGTTCCCCAGGATTATTTATGCATTTTTCTCATGCTAATAGTAGAAATTAATATGAAAAATGTGTGTGTCTGTCATGTGTACACTTTATTACAGTAGTTTGCAAGCATGACATAAGCACATACAGTACTTCTATCACTATTTTTCAAATGAACATAAAAAGCAACTCATTAAAATCCATGCAACTGTTAAAGCAATAAAGTTTGATAGACATAATATTTAATTTGTCTAAGGCTGTGAATGTTAAATTTGTGTTGCAGCCAGTCCAGTACTCTGCACGTACTGCTCAAGGACTTCTGTTGGAATTAAATTTTTACTGAGCTTTATTCTTTTATGGGTGGGGACTGCCATGCATACCTCATGACTAAGTTTGTGTCTTGCTATACAAGACTGTGAGCATATAAATTATTCAGCTTCAGTGGGTGTTAGTTACAGTAGGAAGCTTTTGCATCAGATGTGCTCTGAATACAGCAGCAAGAAGGCTTATTCTGCAATGGAAAGACCACACTGCTATTAGTATATTTGAAAAGATGTTCTAAAACTAAGGAATGAAAATTCAAGGTCCCTATCTTCATACCCACTGATTATTAAATGGAATTTGCTGGATATTCCTAAATAATGTCTTCAGAACCCAAGTTGAAATTGTTAAAGTCATATTGCAAAATAGATCTGAAAAATGATTGTAGAAACATTGCTGCTTAGCAGTGTTTGCAATGCATTCTAAAGATATTACAGATCACTACCTCAGAATAGTTTTAGAAATTCAACGTGGTGGGTGTATGTCAAATCCAGAGCTATGTTTTCCAGCACTACCTACATAAAATTTCAGGACAAATGCAAAGAATATATAATTCAGTGCTATACTGCAAAAAGAGACTGCAGTAGAAACCAACATAATAAGCTTGCCTATGATTTCAGTCAAGATTTGGATACCCTGCAGTGCCTCCAATAATTTGTCCTGCACATGATATACAAAGCAGTAATGAGCGTACTTTATTAGTGACAAGGATACAATTTCAATTTCATAACAAAGGCAAACTAAATTAATTTCCCACAACCTCCACTCTTATCACTGCCTACAACATATGCTTTGAAATGCTTTTACAAATGTAAAATGTTATATCTTTCTAGATGAATACATAACTGAGACAGGCACTTGTTCATAATTATTGAAGTAAAGGAGTAATAATTTTCTCCATACTGTGGAATTTATATGTAGAAGTAGTAATATATTATTGCAGCAGTATTGCTTTTGAAGTTATCCATATTGCGTATTACTTAATACAAGCATAATTATTACTGGCAATTCACCTGCTGTTTGTACAGTAACTAGAAAATCCTGCCAGCGTGATACAGGGATGCAGACTGGTTACAAAACTGCCATATGACTTATTCTTACAAAATGGAAATATGAACATGTGTATCAGTCATGTAAAATACATCTGGACTATGCCATAACTTGCAACATTATATTAAATTATGCAGTGGGCTTTAAAAACCCTGCATTCTGATTGGTCAGATGGTATCTTTAGCAGCGCACAAATCCTGCCATAACCCACAGGTAAAGCGGCAGTCAATCTGGTTACTTCAACAAAATGCAAAAAGCACTACACTAATTTGCCTTTTTAAAAATATGATTCAATGCCATCATATTTTTTTCACAGCATTGAAAAACAATGAATAATTTTAATAAATATTTTTAAATAACCAGCAATATATGGCGTGAAACTGTCTTCTGTTGAATGAGTGAGACAGGGAACATTTTCAGTTTGCCAGAAAAGTAGGGATGTGCGAAAATTAATTTCCGCCGGCTGAATTTTGGCGAAAGTGCGAATTTCATTTCTGCGAAAGTTTGGAAATCATTCTCAGAACTTTTGCAGAAATTTCACCTTAAAATTGCAGAAAAAATATAAAAAACTGCGGGATAATTTATGAAACTGTGGAAAAAAAATCTGCCAAAAGGATCACTGCCAGTGGTAATTTCTGAGGCTTTTTTTAACTGCAGTTTAACTCATTAATCCACCCCTCACTGATCATGGGTCCCAGTAATACCTCCAATGCCTTCCTTGGACCCTCATGGTTTCTAGTGGCCCCCCACCCACCCATCCACCGATCATGGCTCCTAAAACATTTTATTTCCCTGATGTCTAGCAGACCCCCTTCCTATCCTGGATTTCTTAGGTCACAAATACACAGTTGGCAGTCTACCAACTCATCCCCCTCTATTCCCAATATTTTCTGGTGTCTAGTGGACCTCCCCATCCCAAATCCCTTTTAAAAAAAAATCTAAATTCCCTGGGGTCTATTAGACCCCCACAAACACCACCCTGACAGTACATCTGCCACCACCCACCTTCCCTCCCCACCCTACCCATGAGCAGGCCACCAGCAGAGCACTCCTCTCTTCTCCACTACCAGTGGCCCACTGAATTGTCAGTGAATAACCGCATGCTTGTACAAGCAGGCGGTCATTCACTGAGAGTTCATTAAACTGTGGAAAGAATAAATTATGCAGTTTACGTATATGCATTTTTCTGCAGTTCACAAAAAAAGTCTGCAGAACTCTTCAAAAATCCATGGAAAATCCCACTTTTGCCAATGGTGAAAGTTCTGCAATTTCCGCAAAATTTCTGAAATTTCTAGGAAGTTCCACGAAAGAGGAATTAGCAACTTTTGCCCACCCCTACAGAAAAGACCTCACCTGAAATTTCTTAAGACATTTTTGAAACTGCAATACTGGCAAAACAAAATCTTCCCAAAACATTGACCGCTTAGCCAGATCTGCAAGGCCTTATCTCACCTGAAAATCTATCTGATGGCTACTACCTCAGTGTGGCTATCCTCCCCTTTCTGCCATAGTGCTGTGAAACTCCAAAGCACAGAGCTTCCTGTACACTCTCCTCCTGCCAATCACAAGCTGTGGTATCCAACAGTCTTCCCCATGCTAACACTTGCACCCCTGCCACCACTGTAGCCATGGCATCTGGAACCCGCTCCCCTCTTCCCTCCCCCTCTCCCCTTTGCTTCCAGCCCTTTGATACCAGCTAAGGCACCTCCCTCCTTCTTTCTGTTCCCATCAACTCACCATCCTGACTCTCCTTCAGTCAAGGGTGTAGGCAGGCATACTCACTGTACACATTTGTGTACAGTTTTGTTGAGTGCCTGCCCCAGATTCTGTGCTTTTTTGTTAACATATAGGACAGTGTATGAGTCACTATGCACAACAAGGCTATTCTCAACTGAGTGGTTACTATGCTGACCTTGAGAGTGAAGCTCGAGAGGTCTCTAGGTCAGCATAGTAACTATGAGGTTTTGAGTAGCCCTGTTGTGCATAGTGACTCATACAACGTTCTATACAGTGTAAGGTGTCTCCAAGAACAAATACTTTATAGTTTAATCACTTAAGCTTTTTTTTATAGAAAATGATAGTTTTGGCTGAGAATGAACCCTTTTTTCTAGGGTGCATTGCATGGTTGTGAGAGACCTGGTCTATCATGCATTTCCATTGGTTGATTTTGGTTTTGGGCAGGGTTTCAGAATGAAAAAATATGGAGGTTGTTCCTCTCGCCATAGTAAGAGGACATTCATTATGAGGACAGCAGTTATAAGTACATTTAAATATCTGATTTATCCTGCCTTTTTTCTGGTGTCTAGCTGAACCGTTCACTGTATATTTTTTCCGTCACCACTTCTTTTGCACAGTTGAGAAACAGCATGGGATGATAGTAGCTTTGTCACCTGACTTCACTACTGCAGCAGAACAACTTTTTACAGAGCATGGAAATCTATGCTCAACAAAGTTCCACCATACACTATTATCATTCTAATCGGTACTATTTAAGTTAATGTAGGCCATTGAGCAGTGTCTCTGTTTAACATTTTATTGTTTAGGAGATAGATATGTTTACTACCTGTTTAGAGATTGGATGAGTCATCTGACAACAATCAGATTTGTTTGTTATGGGGGCAGCATTTAGAGAGGATGTGTGCATTTTTAATGGGGGGCAGCAGTTAATAGAGTGTGTACAAAATGGAAATTTCTGGCTACACCCCTGTCTTCAGTTCCTTCCTGCCCTTCTCTCCTGCAAATGCCCTTCCCCAATTAATTTGGTATGCCAGTGGAGTGGTCTGATTCTGTATTTCCGAATGCACTACTATCATCTCCGTCATGCACCAAGCACTTTATTTTAATACTTGTATGTTTGTCTTCAAATCATGGTGTTGTTGCTTATCATTATTTTTGCTTTTGCACCTGTAAGTTGTCTATGTAGCCACACTCTGATGCTTGTTGCAATTACTCTTTCTGTCTTGTCCTTTGCTTCTCCCCGACTCACACCTGAAAACAAGCCTCAGCTCAGTGTGCCTTTCCTGCTTACCTGTTTTTTAAATAAATGAATAAATACATTATTGGCAACTGATTCTCTCCCATAATCCACTTCACCCCCCATTGTCACTGTACTATCAAGCAATGGTTACAGGGCACATTTCTCTTTGCCCTCCCTGCTTGACCATTGCAAGCAGTGTCAGTGGCTCAGTAGGTAGCACACTCGCCTCTGAGGCCAGGAGATCAGAGGGCTGTGGGTTCAGTTCCCACATCTGGCACTTGGGTTAATATCCCAGTACTGACACTGTAATGCAGCATGAGAGGGGTGCTGCATTTATGAGGTGCCGTCTTTCAGATGAGACGTTAAATCGAGGTCCCATCTTCCTGGATTGGTGGTAGTTCAGGTGGATGTTAAAGATCCCATGGCACTTATCAAAAAGAGTAGGGGAATTTCCCCGGTGTCCTGGCCAAATTTCCCTCATTCACTAAAAATACCACCAACAGCATAATCTGGTTCAAGGTAAGTTGGCATTCATCTGTATCCCCCTTCCCTGGGTCGTACCTGAAAATAGGCAGGATTTGTCTAGTGCACTTACCCGGTCAACAAAAGCTAAATAAATAAATATATACCACTAACATCTCTCTTTCTCCCAGATCCACTCTGAAAGAGGAAACATGGGGAAGGCAGAAACAGAAACTGATCAGTTTCCTTGCTGTGGGCTTGAAGCTACAGCCTGAAATGGAGGGACTATTTTTATTTACTATGGAATTGTATTTTCATTTAACATAGAATTTGATGGCAGATAATGATCGAAAGGTCCATCCAGTCTGCCTGCATTTAAACTGAAAAAAAAAAATCTAAGAGATGTCACCATAGAAGTGCCTCAAGGATCCATTCTGAGGTCCCTACTATTTAGGCTTTTCATTAACTACTTTCCATTAGCCTACCCTTCTTAAATGCTTCTGTATGCTGATGATGCTGTCAACATCACCTGTAGCCAAGAACTAGGACCCATCTCTACTGAACTTCAAATTAGTTTTGAAGCCCTTGAGAAGTAGTTCAGTCAAAGCAAACTGCTGATAAACTACAAAAATACAAAGACCATGTTGTTTGCAGGTCCAACTACAAGAAAGAAGACCTCCCCACTCATCATACTTAACAAAGGAGAACTGCTAGAACAAGTCACCACCTTTAAGTACTTAGGAGTCACACTTGATGACTCACTTTCCTTTGTTCCTCATGTGGATAATGTAACAGTGACTGCAAACATTAGACTAGTGGTATTATTTAGGCATAGACACTACCTCACCCCCCACAGCCAAGTGACTAGTAGTAACTAGCTCCATTCTTTCAGTAGTTGATTATGGCCTAACAGTTTATGGCGCTGCCACTGACAGTCCTCAGTAGAGTCCAGCTAGTCCTAAACAAGGCCTGATGATTTGTCTTAGGGGCTGACAGGTTAACCCACACATATATGCTGTATATACAAACCAGCTGGCTCCCACTGCAGGACAGAATCAAGTACAAGAGTTTCCTACCAGGGAAAAAGGTGCTAATGGATCTCTCCCCCCCCAGCCTTACAAAATCTTCTACTTCTAAAGCACAATCATTACACTACCAGGAGTATGGAAAGGAATACACTTAGTATGTCTTTCTGCAGGACTACCCAAGCTCAGTGCTCCTTCACATTCAGAGCCCCCAGATGGCTCAATAAACTACCAGGAACACCCCTGCACCTCCCTAAATTGAGTCTGTTCAAATGGGAACTAAAAATAGAACTTGCATGCAGATCCAGCTGTGACTGCCACCTCTAATTATTAAATGTGTCAACCTCATCCTTGACAATGTACTGTCTAAACTGTGCTCCATTTGTATACTATTTGTACCCACTTGAAGATATTATACATTGTATGTATCTACTCATTAGAACCTTGTATATCCTTGTCAACACCCCCCGGAGCAGCTGTACCTTACCTTAGCTAATCTACTGTTA
This sequence comes from Neoceratodus forsteri, assembly GCA_016271365.2. Classification (NCBI taxonomy): domain Eukaryota; kingdom Metazoa; phylum Chordata; order Ceratodontiformes; family Ceratodontidae; genus Neoceratodus; species Neoceratodus forsteri. The sequence continues at coordinate 195,038,459 of JADMNL010000023.1, forward strand.
ACATTTTTCTCTATGTAACTACCAATTTGACGTGGAACCTTTTTAAACATGCACCTGAGCTCAAAGGTGTAATGTTCGAATAATAAATAAAAATAAATAAATAAACATGCAATTTGTGTGCAATGAGTGGCACATGCAGTGCGCAGCCTCATAGAATCAAATGTTATGCACATATAGGGAAATCATGCATAGTGACATACAGTACAGTAGAGGGAGTTAATAGACATCCTCCTCAGTCATTGCAGGGTACCATGACTGGAACCAGATGACAGCAAAAAATAAAACACAGAAACAAAATTTGCCTCACTAAAAAAATCATCACACTGCAGCTGTGTGTCAGAAAGAAATGTAGGAGTGGTGTTAGCTGACAGCCCTCCTGGTCCCTGTTACTGAGCACAGCAAGAAAAGAAAACAATAACTAGTCAGAATGCCAAACCTAGGTTCCTGACACTGCTCAAACAAATAATATTGACCCAAAAAAAGCCTGTGGAGCAAAAAAGTTATTTTATGGCAAGATTAAGGTCTCAGAAGCATTGCAGAGCTAGCTCTTGGAAACAATTGTCTCCTGTCCTCCACCAACTCAGAGTGAAGACGTCACATGGTATGCTTGCCTCTGAACTCCAGAAACAGTCTTTGATTGACCAACAAAGCTCTGTGAGCCTTTGAAATCTCAGCAAATAGTCATTCCCAAATAGTGGATGAATAGTGAACTATTTGGGAACAGCATCCGAATAGTCAGGAAGCCTACTATTCATGGTATTCAGAAAATAGTAATCATCCCCTGCCCATCTCTAGTAGGGTGGGCAAGTGGGATGCTGGGTTACATAGAAAGAAGAATCACCACTGGAAAAGGGAGGTGGTGTTACCTCTGTATAGATCTTTGGTAAGACCCCACTTAGAGAACTGTCTCCAGTTCTGAGAACCATAGGATCAATTCTCAAAGATCCACCATTTTGTGGACCTGCACCAAATATTTGTTGCAAGTTGTCATAGAGCAGGAAAATTGTCATTCCTGAATTGGGCTCACTCTGTAGCAAAGTTTTCAGCACAGCTTCTCCAACCACTGGATTTGACGCAGGGCTTGGCATAAGCCCTGAATCACCCTTTGTGAATCCAGCCCATGTTGTTTTGCTAAGAGTAGATTAGGATTGTATTTTGTTCACTAAAGTGCAACTGAATTGCCTGCAGTAGTTAAAGGTTTGTTTTTAATCCATTCTTTAAATTATGTAAAATCATAGATGGATTATTATCCAAAATATTATTTGTAAACCTTATGACACATTCTTGGTATGGATAAAATCTGTTTTATTAGCAGAAATTTATCTCCTGTGCAGCAACAGTCTTCACTGAGTCAGGACTACTCGAAAGTGTTGGAAATACAACAAAAAGCAAAATGATCTGAATTTGAAGAATGGATTGCATTAGTTCTCAAACATTGTTATAGCGAGCCTCCCCTAAGATACAGAAAAAATCACAGACCTCCCCTAATTTATTGAAAAATATTAGGCCTCCCCGTACAAACAGTACCATACAATACTTTTCATAGTACGCCAGACAGAACATGAAATGGCATTGAATACATGACCAAGTTTATTCATCTGGGACTATTTATTACTTTTACCAGTCTTTTCATACCAAACAGCAACTACTCAAAATGTAAATCAGCAGTGCATACTACTACAAAAAATTTTACCTATTCTTTTTTTTTTATATATTTTCTTCTTTTTCCTGGCAGGACCCTGTCACTTTCTGTTGGCCATGGTCACGGCCCCTGGAAGCCTCTGCCACTGTCTATGGCTGCCGGGGTCCCCCAGTCACCCCCGGCTTACCCCCGGAGGGCGGGGCCATGGTCATGTCTTCCGTGATCACAGAACTAGTATCTGGTCGGGGCCCGCAGCGATAGTGTTATGCGAGGTCTTCTGGGAGGGCTTCATATAGACAGTGGCCCTCGCCCACCTGTGTTTATTTGTCTTTTCCTCAAAGAGGCGGGAACGTGCAATGATGCCAGCATCTGCCCTGCCTCCCAGAGAGATTAGCATCGGCAGCGTGAGATGTCCCGCCTTCCGCTAGGAGTCCTCAGTGCTCTGAGTGCTTCCCCCACGCTCCCCCAGAGAAGGAGAGCAGTCCATAGGACGCTCTATCCTTCTCCCCCGGCTGGCCCTCCGACAACTCAGGTCTGTTCCTGAACCCGGGTCACCAGCGTCGCAAGAGGAAATCCCACCGCTGCGCCAATGGGTCGGCTCTTACCTATTCATTTTTATTCCATTTTAGACCACCCTTTTCTCCGGTCTTGTAAGAGCCACTCTTTTTCTGTTAGCTTCAGAATTGTTTTGAGATTAGAAATACTAAAATGAGAACTCCTTTTAAATGGCTATTCCTAGGTTTTCAGTACTATTCTCAGCTTTTTTGAACACCCATCATTTAACATTTAAGGTGGCAGTATAGTGCAGTGGTCTAAGGCTCTGAGCTGCAAATTTGGTGACATCTAGCAGACCAGACCTGGGTTTGAATCCCACAGCTTCCACTTGCATACTGTGTGACCCTGAGCAAGTCACTTAACCTCCTTGTGCTCCCAGGTCGCTCCTGTAAAAAAGCTTTCAGCTTATTGTGCTATACCTGGTTAAACAACTGAATAAAAAAAACATAACTTTTCCTGTGATTGTGTTAAACTAGAATGCAACAGACTCTGCTCCCTGACCTTAAGGGACAATGGGTATTCAAAGATAGCTGTGAATATTGATAAAAACCTTGGTGGGGCTACCTATATTAAAAGGATCATTCCATTTTAATCAGAGGGCTAAAGCCCAAGGTTCAATGTGGGGGAATAACTCCTCCCACATCACCTACAAAGGCCAGCCTCCCTCAGCAGGTCCCTGCTTAGCATGTTTTGAAAAACCCACCATCCTCCACTACCTCCTCCTCCTCCGGCACTCTTCTCACCCTTGGTACTGGGTCTTCTATTCCCTGCTCGCTACCCAGCTTACCTACCAAGGGTGGGAACAGAGAAAGGTCAAAGTTTAACCTTTATGTATACACAAGCACTACTCTATTCACCAAAACATTGAATTAACTGTATTTCAAATCTTAAAACAAATGCTAAATAAGACTCAACCTGTGGAACAAAGAGCATTTCATAATACAGAAGAAAATGGGGTGATCTAAAACAGAATAAATATTTTAGGTTCAAAATATCCACTGTAACTTGTTGTGTTACTTTTGGTACAGTACAATGTCAGGCTTGATTGGGCCTCCCCTTGAACTGACTGTGGCCTCCCTAGGGAGGCTGGCCTCACCATTTGAGAAACCCTGGTTGATAGTCTTTTTTTATGGCGAGCAGTTTGCTAGACAAATTAGGGTTAGAATAGATCAACAGTCAGTACAGATGCATCCATCATTTTCTAATCATTGTTATTAAATTATTGACTCTTCTGTGTATAAAACAAGTACTTTTTATGTGAACTTTTCTACAGTGTTCTCAGTTGATTTGACCTACTATACACTTTATATAAAGTGTAATGTATAATCAGACATATGAAAATCATTAATATAAAGCACAAAAACTTTGTGTAACAGAGGGTGAAGAAAATTCTTATGATGTTACAACTTCTAGTTTAGCAGCAACAACATATCCCAGCAAAGATTGTGTGACATCTGCTTTTCTTTTTATATCTTATTTAGCCATGATAGACACTTTGAGGTAACATATCCTTCACAGAGCTGCTCTGTTTCTACCCAGTGTTATAGCTCAGAAGGACTAAAGCATATGGAGATCAAATTACCTGTTTTGGGTCACATAGTGAATAAGTGGTTTGCATGGCATCTTAGCCTATAATCATCTGGGGCACAGGCTGGTAACAATAAGACCACATTGCCTTCCCTTGCAGCATAGTTCTATGCATTGTGTTTTTAAACCAATGCACCATATTGAAGGCTGGGCAAACATTAACTTCCATTGCTGGAATTCATTCAAAATTATGATTCTACTGTAAAATTTCATGAAATTTCTGCAACATTTTGCCAAAAATCATGTTAGTAATTTCCAGCCATTATTAACAAAACTTATGCAAATTGTACCACATTTTGTAGGTTTTAAGTTATTGTCCACAGAGACATTTGTGCCATGTTTCACATCTGTAGCAGTAAAGGGGAAAGAATAAGCAGCCAAATATTTTGACATTTTTAAATACAATTTTGCAAGAACATAAACTGCATGAGATCCTATAACTTTAAAACTAGTAAATGCAATGCCATCACATTTTGTAGGTTCATAGATTCTGTAAAGTAAGCAGTGTGTGTCAATGTCTAGTTTCTTGCTTTAAGTTTGCCATTTTATAAGCAGCTGAAAATTGCAAAATGTCATGAGTACGTAAAGTCAAATTTCATGAGCATTCATGAAACTTGAAGAATGTTGTTATAATTCTGTGGAATCTATGTTTAAAATTTTCCCTTTGCCAAACACTTGAACTGCCATGGCAAAGTATAAAAATAGCTGGGTAAAATGCTAATGAGGTACCATTTATAGGGGGTTCTGTAGTACAAGTACAGTGGTGCCCAGAGTCAAGTACCTTATTTATTTATTTTTATTTAGTTAGTTTTTATTAACCGGGTAAGTGCACTAGCCATAGCAATGACTATTTTCAGGCACGACCCGGGAGGATACATAACAATACAGCAAAAACACCATAACATTACAAAATAAGGTGATAATGGGTGTATTATACCTGAGAACGTTTAGGAATAGGCATATGCTACAGTGCCAATGGCTGGCCGATAAGCAAAAACAATAAGTACAACTACAAATAATACAACTAAGTTGATCCATAGTATTGGTTTTGACACAATGAAACAATAGTAATATAGTCAGGGTAGATTTGAAACAACAATTGAGGTTCTTATATCGATTCTTTGAGGTTGTTTACTGCCTGGCTTTCCCAGAGGAGACTACCTGATCCACCTGACTGCTGATTGAAAGGTGTCCTCTGTTTCTGATGAATGAATCTTTAATATTTTAAATGTGCAGAATGTGTGTATTTCTTGCATTTTATTCTTTTAACTATTATTATTTGTATTGTTTTTATTGTTAGGCACCCAGAGCCTCTGGGATTGGGTGCCATAAAATAAAATGCGCCTTGCCTTGCCATTTTTGGAAACTTTTTTTTGTACAAAATTTCACAAATAATTAAGTTGAGAAGTCAATAACCCCTTCAACTTAAATTCTACTTAAACAAACTTCTTCACAATTAGCAGTTTTCAAGACTTTCCAGTAAGGATATGCAAGCAAATTTTCAGGTATCTAGTTCCAAAGATACCCAAACTGTCAGCACAGAAACATTGTCAGAAAATTTTAAATACATGTCCAGATTTTGAGCCCTATAAGTTCACAACTACCTCATGCAAATGTCTAGATATTTGGAATTTCATAACAATTCTATATGATATGGAAGCAGGGCAGTTGGCAAGTCTTATCTGTAAAAATATCTGAAGTGCAATAACATAAATGATTTACAAAATTGTGCAAAATTATGTGAAAGTTTACAAACTTCAAGGAATTTCATGAAAATTCCACAAAAGTAGAATTTGCTAATTTTGCCCAACTCTAGCCACACTGTTATTAATGAAGTACTGTATATTCTCACAAATACATAAGAACATAGACAACAATGGCAGAAAAAGACCAGATGTCCATCCAGTCTGCCCAAGTTCCCTATAATCCCTGGAACTTACTGTTCCTCGAGGGCACTAACCGTCCCCATCCTCTCTATATTCTCCTCCTCCTCGGTCCTGTAGCCCCCTGTAACCATGATTACCTTCATTATGTTCCAGCCCTGCTTGAATCTCCTGACTGTTTTTGCACCCACCACGTCAGCCAGCATACTGTTCCAAGGTTCCACCACCCTTTCTGTAAAGTAGTACTCCCTCACATCTCTCCTGAACCTACCTCCTGTTAATATCCATTCATGTCTACATGACCACAAATTGGTATTCAAACTAAATAATTTCCCACATTTTACTTTGTTAATTCCCTTAATGAGCTTGAAGGTCTCTATCATATCTTCCCTCTCCCTTCTGGTCTCCAGTGAGTACATATTTAGTGCTTTGAGATGCTCCTCATAGGATCTGTCCTGCTGGCCCTGAATCATTTTTGTTACTCTATGCTGCACTGTCTCCAGCCTATCCTTATCCTTTCTGAAGTGATGACTCCAGAATTTGGCACAGTACTCTAAGTGAGGCCTCACCAGGGATCTGTATAGAGGAAATATTACCTCTTTTGTTCTCCTAGCAATACCCCTCCCGAGGCATCCCAGCATTCTGTTAACCTTGCTATAGGTCTTGTTGCACTGCCTTAATTGCTTAAGTGAGTTGTTAATGATGGATCCCAGATCCCATTCCTCAGCTGTAGAGCTAAATCTCTCTCCTCATGTCCAAATTGTGGTACTACACTTGGAAGCCAAATATGTAGATTTGACACCATTTTAAGGGGAACTAACTTGTGAAATTCACAAGAGTTTCCAAACTTTGCACTATGTAACTGAGTTTCATTCTAATTGTGGTCACAAAAATAGATTTTGTGACTGATACTGGCCACCAAACAGATTTTCCCATCCAATTTGAGCAACACAATTATGCTGGCAATGTTGTTATGATTGTTAAGGTAAATGGGAGTCATTATATGTTAGACCAACACATACAGTAGACAGGTGTGTGTGTGTGTGTGTGTGTGTGTGTGTGTGTGTGTGTGTATATATGTGTGTATATATGTATATATATATATATATATATATATATATATAATATATATATATCTCTATATAGATATATAGATTTATATGTTTATGTAATAGGTGTGGACATAAATCCTATGTGATAAATCTGAGCCACTATGAGATAAATTCAACATTTTACATTTATACACATAGTAGATGCATCATCATAGATTTATACACATAGTAGATATGCCACAATCACTCCAGAACTCATTTAGAATGTTCAGCCTCAGTACCAGTGCTAACTATATTCAAATGCAAATAACTTTAAAATGAAAAAAATAGCATAGTGCTGTGAGCATGAAAGTTGTGCAGCACAAAATTATCTACAACATGAGTGGTATTTCATTTATAGATACCTTATAGATTTTTTTATACTTAGCAGAAAAGAACAGAAAATGCAATTTTTTGTTCACATTTTTGAAAAACATATGCAAAATAAGATAAACAATCAAAAGCAAATGTCCCTGCTCTGACAGAAAACATCCCTATTGTATAAATGAAATATACAATGGTGAACTGTCAGATAAGTGATTTATCTACACAAGTGCTGTTTGACCTCAGGTAACCTCACGAGTTATTATATATTATATATTATTCAGGCCTTGTTTGAGATCCCTGCATGGCGTGCCAACATTGTAAGGAATTATATGTCAACATAATTATAACAGAAAAAGGTTTCATAGCATTTGAAGTGATAACATAGTTTATATATTTTGTTTACGATATTGTCAAATTAAATTTAGTACTGTACTAATAAAGCTTTCTTAATTCCCCTGATGAACTTTTCTAGCAGCTTCACATATTATTCCACCAATCATAAAGTAGTGTTTACTGTATCTGAATATATTTGACCTTAACAGAAAACCACAAGACATCTTGTTATATGAAGTAGTAGTAATCTTCACGTGAGCTTTTGATCTAATATAGTAAGTCATCAGCCACAAACAAATAGAATGCAGCCAACAATTAATGTTATGTGCAAGGCACCAGAGCATAAAAAATTATGAAAGCTCATTAACTTAATGATGTACAATATTGATCTAGTCTTGTGCTACACGTGTCTACTAAGGATGCTTGCTTTTGTTTATACAGTTTTTATTTATTTTAATTATTTTTTGGGCCAGGAAAGACACATTTAACCATGGCTTGTTTCCAGGTGCATCCTGGGGGCACAGAGAAGTTAATTGACTTGCTCATGGTCACACAGTATGAAAGAGGTGGTGGTGGGATTCAAACACAATTCTCCAGGTTTACAACTCAGTTCTCTTAACCACTGTGCTATACCACCTCCCATAGAGTAGTTTTAATCTTCACAGTAGTTTGCCTTTTGTACATTGTGCCTAAAATGAGTCAGAGATTTGTCACTGGTATTGAGGAGTTATCAAGATGGTTTCGGTTGACATTTGTTTCTTAAGCACTGTTCAGAGCACAAATGATAATTAATACTTTATCTGCTATTGAAACCAAAGAATCTGAAATGCTACAGTATATATTTTTTTGCATATACCTTAGAAAAACTATATAAATATTTGTACTTACTTCTTGTGTATGTATTTTTTGAAATATTTAATATGACTATTTAGGAATAGCTACAGTATGTAGATCGGGGTAAACTGTGTGTTTTATAGCATCAGTAAGTTGTTTTGTAATTCTATTTGCTTTACCATGATCATGGAGACTGCAACCATCATCTGAATGTGCCTGCTAAAGTATTGCAAATCTTTTTAAAAACATTACATAAACCTGACTATACCCTGTAAATGCATTTCACTTTTCATTTCCAATCTTTTTCACCATATTTTTATCCCCAGCTGACACTGACAATCACATCTCAAATTTAAGGCCTATGTTGACCAAACCTGAGGACCAGTCTTGAATGATCCCTGTCCTTACCAGTCTGTGGCTGCAGTAAACGGAGTGCTGCTGGTGTGTGCGTAATTGTAGTGGAGTCCTGTAGAGCTCTGGTACAACTCAGAGAGAAAAGCTCAGTAATTACCAACTGTAGACCCTCTATGTGCTGAGGGTAGAGGGGATTATGGAAAGCAGGGGCTTGTGTTTTTTTGTTTTAGTGTTAGCCCTATACCTGTGGGGCACTTTTAAATACTTAAAGGGACACAACTGTTAACTGCAGGGAGCGAGAACCCTGATACTTCTGGGTCTCAGCAGATAAAGTCCAATGCTCACGTGAGTGGTGCAAGCATGTGCGGCACACGTCAGCTCACTAAGATGCACAGAGACATGTTGGTGTGTTAGCAGAGAGTGGGAAAAGGTGACAGGATATTATCATTGGGCAAGTAAAGGTAAAATATATTGTTGGTAAATAATTGATTAAGGGAGAATGGAAACAAGGAAGGCTGATTTGTGCATCTTGCCTGCTTCATTGTTGATGTCAGAGGGGGATTTGCTGATAATTTGCAAAGACTGTAAAATGTATAAGGAGGCTGAATTGGGGGTTGATTATAGTAAGTTTGAGTGTGAAAAATGCATGTTAAATCAAGAACTGTGCTCAAACCTATCTAAGGTTATTGAAAGGCTGCAGATTCTGGAAGATAGTCAGATGGAGTTAACTGCAAAGTGAAGGACCTTGTCAAGCCTAAATAAAAGTGAGTCAGAGAGTGCAATAAATGATCAGGGTAAAAGAAAAGGAAGAGAGTGTGGAGAAGGAAGTCATCAAGTTAATAGCGGAGATTCGGGTAGGGTGAAGAAAAAATGTAGGTGTGTGAGCCCACTTGGACCAGCACCAGCATCTTTAAGAAAGGATGATGTAGGAAGTACGCAGGATATAGATAGAGATCGGGGCGAGCAGGATGAATAGGGTAGTGCTAATGATATTGAAGAAAATGCAATCAATGGAATTCCAGTAGAAAATAGTTATAGTATCTTGAGGAATGTAACTGATTCAAATGGAATGGCTGGGGAAGATGTTTTAGAGACAGAAGGGGGAAAACAACATCTTAACCAAGTCGTTGTTATAGTAGATTCTATAATGAAATATACGGATCAATATATTTGTAATAAAAATAAAGCAAATAGAATGGTTAGTTTCTCAGGAGCTGGAGTATTGGATTTTTATGATATGGGTGACAATATTTCTAGTTGTGTGGGGGAAACCCACTGGCAGTGATTCATGTGGGTATAAATGATATCATGTGGAAAACTTTAGTGGAAATGCAAAAGGATTACAATAAGTTAGTAAAAAAAATTAGTAAATAAAGGTTGTGAGGTAATGATTTCCAAGTTACTTCCAGAACCTAGGGCATCTATGTATAAAAAAAGAGAATTGCTTTAACAAATGAATGGCTATGTAGATGGGCAGGAGGAGAGTGGCTATACATTTATAAAACACTAGGGGACATTTGAAAAAAATGGCAAATTGTATAGTAAGGATGGGCTGCATCTAAATTATAGAGGTAGTAGAATCTTGGGGCATAGACTGAGAAATAATAGAAAACTGTTTAAAATGAAAGAGAAGGGGACAGCCAGGGAATATAAAGAAAATAAACCCCAAAGTCAAGGAAATATAAAAAAGATGTCAGCTAGTAAGGTAATGTTTTGCAATGTTAGAAGTTTAAATGAAATTAGTATGGCTGAATTGGAAACAATAATGAGGAGAGATAAATTAGCCATTGTTGGGGTAGTAGAAACCTGGTGGTCAAATGAAAACCTGTGGCATCAGCAGATAACCTGGATATAGATTAATAAATAAAAATAGAGCTGGGAGAGGGGTTGGGGTGGCTTTATTCATTAGAGATGAATTAGAAGTTAGGGTCATAGATGAAAATTATAATGTAGGGAGTATTTAAATGGTTACCGTTGCGCTGTTGGGTATAAAAGAGAGGAAATGTAGACTCTCAATTTTTTATAGCACACCAGATACAAAAATGGAGGACACTGAAGTTTTCTTCGAATATATTACTGGCTTGTCAGAAGGCACTGATTTAGTGCTAAGAAGGGATTTAAATATGCCAAACATTAAATGGGGGGTGAATATATGGAAGGAAATAGTTTAGACTGTAGAATACAGGAAGACCTGATGGTGGTAGGTATGAAACAGTGTATAAAGAAAGCTACAAGGGGGGGGAAATATATTAGATGTTATTTTAACAAACATTCCTGATATAATTAAGTGAATTAGGATTCAGCCACAATTGGGGACATGTGACCACAATTCCATACTGTTTAAGATACTTTGGGAAATCAATATAGTGTAAGGGAAAACTGAGCAGTTCTTTTACAATAGGGGGATTATGTAGCTATAAGAGAGGGACTGAGTAGTATTGATTGGGAGGCTGGAATGAAGGATCTCAGCATGGAAGAATCTTGGGAGTTATTTTCAGGTATAATAGATGAGTTAATGTGGAAGTACATACCTAAGAGGAGTGTATATAATCATAAAGGCAAAAAAAACAACAACACTGTGGCTTACAAAAACTATAATTAGATTATGTAAGAAAAAGAAAGTGTTGTTCCAAAGAATGAAGACACAAAGTTTGTCAATATCTCAAACTAGGTATAAGACTATATTGAAACAATTGAAGAAGGAAATAAAAAATGCAAAATAGAATCTGGAATTTAGATGGGCAATGGCCAAAGATAATAACAAAAGTTTTTTTGCATATATAAATAGTAAAAGGAAGGGAAGTAGTATGGTTGGTCCATTAAATATTGAGGGGGTTATTACTTCAAAATCTAAGGAGATGTTAGATGAATTTAGTAGATGCTTTGGAGCAGTATATAAAAAACATGGTAGAGTTGCAGAGATGGGGCATTTGGGAAAAAGTATATTAGATCCTCAAAAAATAACTGAAGAGAAAGTTAAAAGTAGGATAAAGAGACTAAAGGTTGAAAATGCTGCAGGACCTGATGGGATACATCCCTACTTTTTAAAGGAGTTAGAGGATATACTAACACCAGTTATTACTAGGTTGGGACAAAAATCTCTGTCGGAGGGGGCAGTGCCAGACATGTGGAAATTGACATATGTGGTGCCTATTCATAAGAAGGGAAAAAGGAGTGAGGCAGCAAATTATAGACCAGTGAGCCTGACCTCTGTCATAGGAAAGATTATTGAAGGTATCCTGAGTGAAACTATTACTGATTATATGAGAGGTAAAAACTTAGTGGATAGACGTCAGCATGGATTTGTAGTAAATAGATCATGTGAAACACATTTGGTGGCCTTCTATGAGTTTATTAGTAAGCTTATTGATGAAGGGAAGAATGTAGATATGGTAATGCTCGACTTTAGTAGAGATTTTGACACCGTTCTACATTGTAAAATTATTGAAAAGCTTATTGAGGTGGGGATCGATTCAGCTATAGTAAGATGGGTTGAACAGTGGCTGACAAATAGATTGCAGAAGGTGAGACTGCATGGCCATGTGTCTTATTCACTAAGGGTGGTGAGTGGTGTTCCTCAGGGTTCAGTGCTTGGACCATTGCTGTTCAGCAATTGTATTATTGATTTGAAGATATTTAGTAAAATAAGCTAATAACATTTGCTGATGATATCAAGGTGGGGGAGTAGTGGATACCTTTGATGATAGATTAACATTTGGGCAGAACTTGATCTATATAATGGAATGGGCAAATAAAAATGGGATGACCTTTAACAGGGAGAAATGTATTATAATGCATTTTGGAAGGCATAATATACAGCAGACTTATAATGTACAGGGCCTAAAATTAAAGGTGTCAGAACGTGAAAAACATCTAGGAGTGTATGTACAAAATGATCTTAAAAGTGGTGCCTAAAGTAAAATTGCATCAAATAAAGCCATGCCATTGATAAATTGTATGAGACAAGGTTTTCAATCACAGAGTGGGGAGGTTTTGTAGCCCCTGTAAAGGACAATGATTAGGCCCATCTTGGATTATTGTTCCACCGTTTTCTGTCCCTTCCTTATTTATGATATTAGAGTAATGGAGAGGCCCCAGAGATCTTTTACTAGACTAATTGCTGGAGGTCAAGGAAAATTGTATGAGGAGAGATTGGAGAAATTGGGTTTATGGCCATTGGCCATTGGTGAATAGAAGGGTGAGGGACAACTTATTGGTACTATATAAAATACTGGGGGATGAAGATCTCAAACTGGAATTGGGTCTGGAATCAGTGGTAAAGCCATACCACCTAAGAGTACATAATAAACAACTGAGGGAGGAAACAGTAAGAACTGAACTGAGAAGAAATGGTTCTAAATGTAGAGCAGTTAGGATGTGGAATAGACTGCCACAGGATGTGATGGATGCTGATAGTGTGGGGAATTTCAAAAACAGATTGGATAAGTTCCTTATAGAAGTTGGTGACTTATGTCACCACCACTGAATTGTGGGGGAAGTCTATAAGGGCTTGGCCTTCTTGACTTCCTTAAACCTCCAGTATAAACCAAAATAGAGTGCACAGAAAATGCTGAAATTCCTCTTGACCTTCCTCATTGTGTTCCCAATGGCAGGGTGGCTGAGGGAGTCTCTTCCAAACATGGAATTCCAAATCCTTCTGGAGTTTCAGGTGTTGGTTATGTAGCCAGTGTTGACAGGCTCCCTCCCCATTGCTAAAGTGATACTGCATTATACATATTTCAGCTTATATGTGCCATCTGGTAAACACGTGTGTCACCTTCAGCTATCTGTATATGCAGAAGCTAATGTACAGTATATTGCTCAATAACCATGGCACAACTGACCTTATCTGGCTACAAAAGGATAAAGGGACTAGAGCAGGGAGCTGGCATTGGAGAGTTTCTCTCAATATACTGTAGCACTCATGCATACAGATAAGGCCAGATGTTTGTTGTGTTCTGCAGCAGGGCTTATCAGAAGATCATGTTATGGGTGATTGGCCAATCAATCAACCGAACAAAAAAAATAAAGTCCTTTATTTTGTCAAATGCGCCACTCCTCAGTGTGCTGTGATCTGCCAGTACCCAGCAGAACACAACATGCTGCTGGCCACCATTCTACACCTTATGGATTGGGTGCTATGTGTCCATTCTGTACTAATACATAATTAATTCTGTGGCTAGCTAAAGTGTGTTTTATCTATTGAGAAACCCTTCTTGTTTATTTTGAAATTTGTTTATTTGTATTCATTTAGGTTTGCACTTTGCTGTATGTCACCCTGAGCCTCGGCAAAAGGGTGTCATAGAAATAACATTGCCCTTGCCCGTAAATGGAATAGTAAGCTAGCAGAATCTGACCCACGAATGTCTCACTGAAAAATAAGTTCAAATATAAAACTAAATCTAATTGAAATGAGGCTTACTTGCAATGCATTTTAGATGGAAAATAGGGCTGTGTTAAAATAATATTCCGCCAGTGGAATTTTTGGAAAAGTCAGAATTTTACTTCCATGAAATTTTGGAATGCAATTTGGCAACTTTTGTGGAAATTGAGTAGCACGTTAAAAGGGCGAAAGCAGAAAGGCAGCCACTAAAACAGCTTATGGATAATGCCGAATGACAAATTTGTCAATGTCCCTGCACCCCTGTCCTAGATCCACCCCCCACAGTTAGTATATTAAGTAAGAGGGTGTGGGGGGCACAGCCCCCACAAGGATGGTGTGGGGAGCACACTCCCCCCACAAAATGAGACATCATTGAATTTGCCATTCGGCATTATCCATAAGCTCTGCTAGCAGTTGCTGTTCTGCTTTCATGCATTTGACAAGGAAACAGAAATTCCAACTTAGTTCGAATGAATGTATGAATTGTAGATTAATGTATTAAACTGTGGAAAGAAATTCCACAGAACTGATCGCTGTCAGTGATCAGGTATGTGGAATTTCTTTATACAGTTTAATACATCAATCTAGAGTTAATACATTCATTCCACACAGTTCAGTAAGTCACTGTACTGTGGAATGAATGCATGAATTGTGGATTAATGTGCTAAACTGTGGAAAGAAATTTTGTATAACTAATTACTGATCTACAGAATGATTACATGTATTGCAAATTAATACATTAAACTGCAGAGGGGATTCCTCAGAGCTGTCATTGCACAGTTGATGTGTATTATTCCACAATCCATCTAGAAAGTTTTGTGTAACCAAGCAAAAAATTGGCAAACACATTTAGAAGAGTTGGATTTTGCCAAAGTCAGAATTTGGAACGTTTCACGAAAGTTAAAACATTTTGAAACATTTCTGCAAATTCAGTATTTGCAGTTCTTGCCCAGCTATATTGGAAATTCATCCCCATGTGTAGATTTAGTGTGATTAGTATATTTGAAATTTATGATCTTGTTTTCACTAACTACTGTATATGAGACAAATTCTGTGGATGAAATTTAGTCATTTTTCTTCATATTATAGATAAATCATGAGATTTTAGACCATTATGAAAATGTCGATAGATATCAGAGCAAGTGCACTGGCTTGCAAATTCCTCTTTGATAATAATTGTTGGGGTTAGTGGCATCTATAGGCAGGTGCCAGGGCTCTATCCTTTTGAGGCCATGTCCCAGTCCCTTTCTCCCAGCCTCCTGTTCCTGGGCTAATTGACTGCCTGTAATAGCACAGGGCATCCCCACAGGGTGCAACATCATCCACCACACATTGCCACCATGCCCCCATCACCCCAAAGGTCTCCCCTGTGTTTCTTCTGCCCCTAGTACCCTTCTTTCAGCCACCCCAATTCCTGACCTGCGAGGCAGTAGCACATGGCCCTTAGACCACCTTCTGGCTGGTCTATAGGCAGTCCCCTGTTGCAATAATAGCAAATAAGGAGATGGTGCAGCCCTGCCATGGCACAATCACCTTTGAGACATGGCACACAGGTGCTTTTGCTACAAGGATGGTGCAGGGGGGGCTTTGCTGCACGAATTCCAATTTTGCCACAGCCAGCATTTGGAAATCACGATTGCTGCAAACTATGATGCAAGATTCCACTTCCGGCATCCCCGTTTGGCACAGTCACCTTGCTTCATAGTTTGCCTTTTGAAAATTGATCCCCTTGCTTTCATTAACTACTGTATATGAGACAGATTCTGTTAATGAATTTAATCATTTATTTTCCTTGTGCAGTACTCTATACAAATCAAGACATCTGAGACCATTTTTGAAATCACAGTAAACATATATGCAACTGTATTGGCTTGTACATTCTGCTTTGATAATTGTTTGCTGTGTTTTTATGCAATAAAATAGTTACTTTTTAATTTTAGTGTAGTCTATATCTATATCTGTAGGTATACAGTACTTCTCTTATATTCCCTCTTCTCATCAGATCCCACTTAGTAAGCCTTGTATCCCCCTCTGTATTCCCATTTTCATTGCTGGTGCATACTGATGTCCTGGTGTTACATTTTACTTCCTTCTCAGTCTCTTCCTTTTCCCTTGCACCCTCTGACAAACTCCAAGTGCTAGAACATTTCTATATTTTAAAATCTACTAGACCAACTCTCTTTCACAATGTTTGCATTGGAAATTAAGTATTCCAATTTCACACATCCTATAATGGAGCTTACTTGGCTAAGTTTCTCTACAAATACCCAGCCCCTCATTGACTGTGTCTTCACACTACACCCCCTCCCCAATCATCAAGTCCTGCTATATTGTACATCTTGGCATGCTTCCACTGATGATTGCATGATATTCATTGTGTGAAAGGTCCACTTTCCCAGAACAACATATTTATTTATTAATTTATTTGCTTTTGGTAACTAGGTAGGTGCGCTAGGTGGGACCTGCCTGTTTTCAGGCATGACCCAACATGAAAACTAATTTAACTAATGTCAAACACAGAAAGCCCCTAGACCAAACTGTCTGCTTGCTGGCCTATATAATACTGATTGATCTTTCATCGCCTCATTGCTACATGTGGTTTCCATTCCAAATCACTGGAACTCAAGGACACGCATGCCCATGACTGAAGGATCATTGCTAAAGGCCCCCATCTTCTAAAGATCTCCACTAGGTTATGTGATGTCTCAGATCACAATGTTTAGCCGTGGCTCTTCACAGATCTTGTGGTTGTCCTGTTGGAGCTCACCTTACTACCATTTCCCTACACTTTACCTCTCCTTTTCTTCTACTTTCCTACTATATTGTCTCTGCTATTTGTGCAATAGACCCTACTAACTATTATTGTAATTTGGACTTCACCACAAGCTTCTTCATCACTGTGAACCTGCTGTTTTCCACTATTTTCCTTCCCTTTTAAACTTTCTTACCTTACTGGCAATGTTCCTGGAGTGTAGAAGTAGGCTAAAATTCTCTCTCTGTATTACGGATGATATGTCTATTTTTTGTAACTACTGTGTCATTTCTCTCACCCCAGTACTGGCCAAGCTGCAAGAATAACTAGTGTTCTCCCAGGTCTCCTCCTCTGTCTTTATCTCTTCCTCATTTTTCAACCATTACCAGCAAGGTTTCAGAAAATCCACCCCAATGTCTACTCCTTCTATAAGCTCACTGATGCAGTCCTGAAGAGGATAGATCAGAGCACGTGCACATCAATTATTTTTGTTTTTGTAAATGCATTGAGCACTGCTTTCACTGTTTCATTTTAGACAAGCTCGCTAGGACCAAACTCATTCTCTGAGCTTGCAGTCAAGTGGTGCCACTCAGGTAGTACCTATGTAGAGTGCTGCATATTGAGCGCTGCACTTTTGAGTGGCTCAATAATAGCATTCTGCAAGGCAGTGAATGGTGCAATGTGTCACTATATTCTGTATAGTGGGTACAGCAAGGAGCTGTACTCAGTACTACAGGATATAGGATCCTTTGTGGTCAATTCCCGCCGAGCTGTTCACATGGCATAGTGGTGTACACCACTGCCTGCAATGCGAGTAGACCCAGGTTAGGGTCCTGCTATGAGCAGAATAATTTTATTTTTGTTGAAATCCAATAACTTGCCCCATGGTCTGTACCCTCTTGGAGTTGGTTATTTAAGTTTGGAGGGTGCGGGTGGCTTGCCCCCCACAAGGACGGGGCACAGCCCCTCACATAAAACTTTTTTTGTGTGATTTTGTAAGTATTGTAGAAAGGACATTACTATTTGTGACGGTCGGTACAATATCTGTCTCCCTTTTGACCATGGGCTCATATTTGTTCATTTTATGTGATAGGTGGTCTTTCAGACTCACCTTTATCACATAAAACTGTTCAGCTCCTATTGGTCAGAGAGATCCCAAGCTGCTTTCTTGGAGACTCACTAAGCCCCCTCTCCCTGTTGAGGAAAGTGTACTCCAGGTTTATGTCCCGAGCCTCATTATGTATGTGACCTTTCTTAATGATCTTCCCAGTACTTGTATCTTTGCAAACATGCATATGTATATGGATGATTCTGCCTTGTGCCTGTGGGCTTTTAGTCCCTGAAATGGTGGTACTTCTCTAGTATGACATCAACAGCATCCATGGCTGGTTCGGTATAAACAAACTCACCCTTAATGCCAAGAAATCAGTCTTTATGACCTTTGGACAGAGCAGCGACTGGCAAAAACTCAATAGACAAATAAAAAACATGGATGTGCTCTCTCATGTGGGTGTCACCATTATCACAAAAGCTGACCTCAAAGAACACTGAAAAAATAGTGAAAAATAAAAGATTGACTAGTAACTGAAGTGTTCAATCAGACTTTTTATTGTCAGGTGTGCCTTGCAAAATTCACAAGACTGTGTACAATATACAAATATGTAAGAAAATAATAGCATCCCATTAGCATAGAGGACCAAAGTCTCCTAACACTGTGCCATGTGTTAAGGCTTCTTCTGGAGGTTTACACTTTTCTTCAAAGACCTTCCGTGGAAGTCACTCACCCAATTACCTTGGTGTCTGGTTGGATTGTCAGCTTGGCGTCATCTACCATATAGATGCAAATGCTATCCACAAAGTAACTCCTCCCAAACTCAGTGTACAATATTAGAAATAATCACCTGATATCTCAGTGGTATGGTGTTCCTCACGGTTTGAATGATCATGTCAGGCAGTATTTGCAGTGTTCTAACTTCAGCACCCTATCTTCAAGCATAGATGGGAGTATTATTCTGTGCCTGGACAGACAATATAGAAGTTAAGGCAGTGCCAGTGCTGCATCACAGGATCAGATAATTTAGGCCACAGGGAACACCATACCACTGATTCACCAAGAAACAGGGGCCATTGTACCATAGCATCACATTTCACTAATTTTTATACTTTGGAAGGGATATTCAAAGCCCCTGATACAGAAGCAGGGGCAGGATATGCCTGCGACTATATTGAGGAGAGCGCAAGCATGCTGCCTACAGCTATTATCAGAGACTGTAGGTTGCTTTTGAATGTGTAGCATGCTTTTGCATCACCTTGCAGAAATAACTGATGCAAATCAGACTTTGCAGCCCATGCATTATATTTTAATGTAAGTGCAACAAAAACAATGTCTGATCAGGTGCTCATCCACCTAATTTCTCATCTAGCAGTGTTAACAGAAGTCCTCTTTAAAAACAGAGCAGATGAATCCATGATGGATTTACTTTGAAAATGCTGCCCCTTGTGTTAAAACCCTTACTAATGAATTAATGTACTTTTTTTGCAATGGATTTCCTTAAATAAAAAAAAAATAGATACAGAGACAATAATTTATGCACACGACTTGTATTGAAAACAGTCCTCAGATTGACACAGCTAGCATTGGGATTATTCTGAAGCCTTCTTTACAGTGTTGTAGCTGAGTGGGGGGGGGGTTCAGGAAGTAGTTGGATGCAGTATCAGAAATGAATTCTGATTACAGTTTCAGTTCAGACCACTTTTTTTAGGAATTCAACTTTCTGGCCTGAAATTGAAAAACTCCTAATTCTTTTAAAAATGTTTTAAATCAGACAAATTTGATTCTGTGGCTCAGAGTCCAAACACCACTATTTCATTCATAACAAATAGTTCCAACTGGATAGGTACAGTGCTTACTTCAAGCTCATAAGTCACTATTGGAATGGCCTGACACAGGTTTCTCCTACTGGAGCTTATTTCAGGAAAATCCTTTCCAGCAGCAGTTACCTATATTTTGTGTGCATTTCAGATCAAATCCTTTTTATACTGTAACTCTACACATTTTGAAGTTATTTAAGGACTAATCATTTTAAATTGTGAGTCCCCATTTTGTACAGGCATTTTAGGGCAAATCCTTTCACACTCAAAATCTTTGCTAAGCCATAACTGACCCACCATGTGAAGATATCACAGGAGCTACCTGATATTGCTGTTGGATAACAAAAATGAAAAACACTGCACCTAAGAGAGGGACTGGAAATGAAATGAACAGGCTACTATATAGCAAAAATTGACCCTTTATTAATGAGGCATAAAAACACAGACAGTGCTGACAGAGCTCCATTAGGCCTCACTAATAAATTATACATTTTTGCTACAAAGTAGCCTGTTCCTCCTTTGAGTGAAGTCTTTTCTCATGTTTGTTGTATAGCATGTGAGTTGACTGCCCTTGACTGTTCTGGCTGTTCCTCCCTAGAAGTTCTGTGTTTGTGTTTTTTATAATGTTGTTGGATGACACGGAAGCAGTTCAGAATAGGACATAAACACATGGCTGTGGCTGAGGCCTTCTCTTCTTTGGGAGTTCTGGATTCCTCTTCTGGTTTGCCCACCATAAGACTGAGGAATATCTGCTGTGTGTCCTGGGGAGAGGCACCTTTCTTTAACTGTCCTTTGGGTCCTAAAGGAAATCGGTTAGTGATTTGGTGCTTGCTTCTACAATCCCAGCTTTTGGGGACTCCAGGAACTGTGTAAGCAGATCTTTTAAACCCTGTCCAGATCTGTGACCTTGGCCTTCACCCCAGGAAGTTGGATTACATTAAAAAAACAGTTGTACCGAAAAAGAAAAAGAAGTGGGATTACACGTATTGTCCATATTGCAATTTAACCACATATCAGTTGGCACTACTTGAAAGAACTGGCATGCTTTGCTAAGAAACTATGACCTTAGAATAACTGGCCATAAAAATTGAATTACACATCTGGAAGGTGAGGTGGTCCTATCAGGTTAATGATGAAATGAATTGGGGGAACAGTTCGGTGAAGCCTCCCTCTTGGCCTGTAGATCATTATAAACTTTATTATATTTAACCTGGGAAAGTGTGCTGAAATGATGTCTCATTTTCAGTGATACTATGGGAATATGAACAATAGTAGCTGTGGTCATTTTTATACAATGAACAACTACAAATATAACATAAGTGGTTAAAGTCATTATAGTATTAAATGTTTACAGTACAAGCATTATCAGTAACTAGACATAAAGGGCTTGATTCTCAAAAGGCCTTTCGATTGATGCAAGTTGCAGCAAAAGTCAGCTTGCATCAAAGTCCAGTGCGGAAGGGACCCTGCCCCCGAATCTCTATCAGGCAGGGTCCTGCTGACAAAGTCCCTCAGCTTACAGCAACCCTGGCTATCCACCAAAGAGATGGTGCATCTGGAGGGTTTGCTGCAAGCTGTGGTGTGGCTGTGCACCACTCTAGTATGTCCCTGGTGGCTAGTGGTACCCCTTCCCCCACTGTACTGATCCCCTTATGAATAAATAATTCCTGTCCCTGGAGGTCTAAAGGTCCCCCTCCCTGATCCCTTTCTAAATAAATAATTCCCATCAATGGTGGTCTAACAGTCCCCTCCATCCCCAATCCTATTTTAAATAAATAATTCCTGTCCTGGTGGTCTAGCCATCCCCCCTCCACAATCCTTTTTTAATTAAATAATTCTGGTCCCTGGTGGTCTAGCAGTCCCCCCATCCCCAATCCCTTTTTAAATAAATAAGTCCTGTCCTGGTGGTCTAGCCATCCTCCCTCCCCAATCCCTTTTTAATTAAATAATTCCTGTCCCTGGTGGTCTAGCAGTCTGCCATCCCAATCCCTTTTTAAATAAATAATTCCTGTTCCTGATGGTCTAGTCGTCCCCTCATCCCTGATCCCTTTTTAAATAAATAATTCCCATGGTGCCCAGTAGTGTGGCACTGTATACTATGTCACAGTCATCAAAGATGGGTAGTATCATTTTCTGGACAATCTCCTTCCTGGCCTGTAGAGGTAGGCAGCTTCAGTTCCTGTAAAGGGCACTTAATTTGGGGTGCAGCTTTTTCAGGATGGAGTCTGTGTCCAGTGAAGTTTAGGTGCTGGTCTAGCCAAATCCCGAGATACCTAAAGGAGGAGGTGTCCTCTAGAGTAGAGCCATCAAGGGTGTGGAAGGAGGGCAATTTAGTTAGCCTAGAGAGTCTCTGCCGAATGCTGAAGGTCATGGAGACTGTTTTCTTGGCATTGAGGAAAAGCTGATGGAAGCTTAGCCATTGCTGAACTTTCCCAACGCCATGCTGAAGTGAGGAAGCACATCAGTTGGAGATTGGCCACAGTAGAAAAGGACGGTATCATCAGCATACATATGGATGGAGGAGGAGGTGCACTCTGATGGGATGTTATTAAGGAATATGAAGAATAGCAGGAGGCCAAGGACTGAGCCTTGGGGTATGCCAGCATTAATCTGAAGAGGGGACAAGGTGGAATCAACACTTTTGACTGACTCTGTCCAGCCTGTTAGGTTAGAGCTTAACCAGTTGAATTAGACAGGCCAGCAGAACACAGATTATCTTGGAGAAGAGGGTGGGAGACAATGTCCAAAGCCTTTGCAAGATCAACAGAGATTGCAGATGTGATTAGACCACTGCCCATACCTAAGAGTAAGGAATCAGTGAGTCTAAGTAAGGAAGTGGTAGTGGAGTGAGCTTTCCTAAACCCAGATTGGTAGGGAGTGAAAAAGGCAGAGTCAGAGATGTAAAAGGAGAGCTGGGAGAGAACCAGGTGTTCCTGAAGCTTAGCGAGAATAGGTAAGAGAGAGAGAGAGAGATTGGCCCATAATTCCCAGGCATAGAAAGGTCACTTCCCTTGGGTAGTGGGAAAACTACAGTGCGCTTCCTTGGGTCAGGGATGGAGGCCAGCAAGAAAGGAAGGTTTATTAAGGAAGAAAGTGGTGAACAGATGGCATGAGTAGAAAGGAAGAGAAGTTTGGGGTCAAGGCCATAAGGTGAGGAACCCTTAGATGGATTGAGAGCGTGGACAGCATTTAGAGTATCATGAGGTGAGACTGGAGAGAAGGAGAAGAGGTCACTAGGAGGGGTGGTTGGATGTGAGTTATTGTGGACAGACTCGACTGGTTGGGTAGGAGGAAGAGAAGCAGCAGCACATGAGGTAAAGTAAGAGTTAAATTCAGTGGCAACTTAGAGGTGGGCAGATGTAAGGGCATTATTGACATTGATGAGTGGAGTTTGGGATTTGGAGGGGGGAGAGAAGAGGGAGTTAATAACTTTCCAAAATTTTGTCAGGGTACATATATTGGCATCAAAGATGGATCTAAAGTATTCAGACTTAGCAAGCCTTGAAGCCTTGGAGCAGGCATTTCTGAGGGCTTGGTATCAGTCATGGTCAGCATTTGATTTAGAGACTTTGTGAGCCTTCCAATCCCAGTCACGAGCTGTCATACAAGCCATCAATTCCGATGTGTTTCACAGGAGGTGGTTTCCATGTACTCGAGTGTGCTTAAAGGGTAAATGCTTGTTCCAGAAGTTAAGAAAGTAGCCTTGGAAATAGTCCAAGGCTTCATTAACTGCAGTAGCAGAGGAAATAGGAGACAAGTCAGTGTGGGCTATATCATATGGGAGGTGGGTAAGGTCTAGGGATTTATGAGTGAACAAGCAATGTTTTATGTGTGGCTTTTGGGCAGTGGAGTTTGTGGACCAAATAGATCATATGATGGTCGCTGAGTGCATCGGGGTGGAGATCTGATTAAATTACTCTGTGGACATGGGAGGTTAGGGTTAGCAATGGTCTAATGGTGCAAGAAAGTTCTTGAATGATAGAAAGTGCAAATCATGTATTTTTCTCATGGAAATAAAAGGCATACTATAGCTATAGCAGTAGTAATCATGATCTTGAATCAGTGGCAGAAGAGAGGGATTTGGGAGTAATTATTACAAATGACATCAGAAACTCCAAACAAACAGCCAATGCCTGCAACAGAGCTAATATGTTGTTGGGTAGCATCAGAACAGGATTTCTGATGAGGGCGGGGAGTTGATTTTATCACTTGATAGTACATACAGGTATGTCAAACCACATGTGAAGTAATGTATCCTGGTATGATCACCCTAAATGAGGAAGGATGTTGAGTAAATAGAGAGGGTTTCAATAAGGGACACCAAAGATGGGTGATAGGAAATCTGATATACCAAGAGAGATTGACTTCACTGAATCTGTATTAACTGAAATAGATTGAGAGGATATGGTAATGGTGTGCAGGATCAAAAAAAAGGAAGGAAGTAACTCCTGTGTATTTGGGGATTTAGCTAGGGATAATTGTACCCAGGGATATATCTACAAATTGGGAAATGTGTCTTCAGATTGGATTTTAAAAATTACTCTTGTTCTAGAAAGTTAATCAAACTCTGGACTGGCTTGCCAGAGGAAGAGGTGGCATCAGTTACATTGGGTGCATTTAAAAAGAACCTGGACATATTTGTTATTAATAAAAGGATATCTGGATAAGCCACCTGACATATCTAAATAACAAGCATGATAGGTGTGCCTCCTTATGTCCTATGTGATATGATGTAATATGATGTTTGCTGCTGTATAGCAGCACTAAATGGACGTAGAGTCAGTAAAGACTGGAAGTGCTGACCACTGACCCACCCCCTAACTTAGCAAGTAGACAAAATACCAGGCAGTGACTGTCATAGTGCCTGCCTGTCTTCACTTCATGCACCCCCCCAGAAATTACTCTGCCCCCATCCCATGGCAACTTAAAAGTAATTTTATTATTTAAAAGCACCACTACTGGTCACACAATTGAACAAGGATGGCCCTATTGGATCTTTGAGGCACCTCATCCCCCAGTCTTGTTTCACTGGTGCATTGACTAAATGAGTGTAGTCTAAAATTCAAGCTCTGGGCCAGATATTCAGAGGGTGGTGCAGGGCTTCTGTTAAGTCCTGCACCACTGCATTTAATTTCTGGCAGCATGCCAAATGGATTTGCCACAACTGCACCCAGTTTTAGTAGGTCAGATGTAGTTGTGACCATTTGCCCTATTTAAGGCAGCTTGTGCCAAATATATGGCACATACACCATAAAAAGGGTCCCCAGGACTGATGCAAGCTAGGCCACAAAAAGGGAGTCTAACTTGCAGCAATTGCTGCATGCATGTAAAATTCCATTCATTTGCCACTAGCCTGGAGTGCCATATCTTTTGTGTACCTGGGGATTGTGGCAATCAGACCCCTTAGAAAATCCAGCCCTCTATCTTTAATAGTAAGTCACTGGAAACTGTCATTTAAATAGAGTCTCCAACTCAAGACTAGCTGTAGTTTATCTACAATAACAATCAGCATTTCAACTCTCCCTGAATTCCACTTTTATTGGGCACCTCTATATCAAGTAATGGTTTTTGACCATAAATATCTCTCAATTGTTTGGCCTATCAGATTGATATTTAGTAATACTGATGCCATACTCTGAACTACAGGAACATATTATTCTACTCTATTATCCAGCTTAAACAAATGGCTGGATGTAGGGAATGCTATTCCCAGCTACTAGGGACTATGACAAAATTGTTGCATCACTGATTTTGCACCATTCCCTTTTCTGCGATCCTGTGAGCTATCCTCATTGGGAAAGAGACTCTGCTTCTATGCCAGTAGACATCAACATGAGTTGGTGTGTTGAAGCGGGTAGGGTTGCCATGCTAATGGGATGCAGTCCTATACACAGAAACAGAGATACTGCTGCTCAGCTTGTCACACGGGTGTGGAGAACTATGACAGTCAGCAGTAGGCATATTGCAAAAGTTCATCTGGCCCATTAGAGCCAAAAGAAAACAGATATCTGAGATGGATATAAGCATTTGAGGATTTTAAGAAGGAATGAGGGAAGGGTGTTGGAGCCACTGGATTACAATGGACTGCAAAAAGGCTTCATTAGGGAGGGGCCACTGGACAACCAGGGGGATGTAGAGGGTCCTATGCAACAGTTATAGCTACATTCCACAAGTGGGCACAGCTAAGGGTCAGGAGGTTGTGACTAAATGCCAGACATGCTGAGGCACATCTAAGCATGATACTGAACCAGGCACAGATGCAGATGACTTCATACATAGTGATGTTACCGGATATAAACCAAGTTTGTACCTAGTAACATTTGAAAAACGCAGTCTGCATTCTGATTTATGCACAATAGGACTCCATCACTTGGTGCATGAGAACAGTTTTTGAGAATAGCAGTTTTGAGATGGATCTCAGTGGGGTACTTCTTGTTTCCTGGTGCTCCCTGTTTTGCAATTCACCCCTCTGCAACTAAGAATCAGGCTCAGGTTTTCAAACCATAACTGCACATAACATTTTTGGCCATGTTTCTTGACTTTAATATCATTTCAATGTAGCCTTTTGCAAATAGAAGTGTTTTAATGTAGCCAAAAGTAAAACTGGTGCTGTGGCCAACAACATAAATTATGATAGTGAGAAGTGACGTGTTCCTTCAGAGTGTTTGGAAACCATCCCATTCAGGACAACTGTACTGATTTATGCAGACAAGTACTGCAATATTTATTTATCTGTGCTTTACTAAGCATGGCTGAGCTTTTGGGCTAACACCCCTACATATCAACGCAGTCACGTGGGTCTTCCTCAAAACCCCTGAGGAAGACCCATGTGACTGGGTCGATACGCAGGGGCGATAGCCCAGAAGCTCAGCCATGCTTTGCAAAGCACAGATAAACATTTCTTTACTATTTCCAGCAATTTTGGTGTGTGCCTGGCTTCCTTCTTCTTACTGCTTGTACTTTTTGGCTGGTGCTCCTTCAAGGGGCTGATGTGCACTTCTTTCATTTGCCCAGTTACTGCAAGATAACAACACATTTTTGCAGTACTAATGAAGATGACGTCTGTCTCCACTCTGCAGCTACTCTGCACTTTGATTCCTAATCACTTTGTCTTCCTGTACCTGTAGACTATTGGAAACTAATAGTGATAACTCCTCAGTTTCATGTGTAGTGTGCGTATCTGGTGAGCAATTAATTTAATAGCTGAACTGCTAGCCAATGAAAGATTAATAGGAATTCAAGAGCTATGAGAAAAATAACCTGAGTTATGACAGTGATGCAGTTGTTAGGTAAGGAAGGTCGGAGTGTTGGAATGGATTTACCATTAATGAGCCAATAAAATGCAATTAAAAATAGATTGACTGAATTGTACCAGTGTGTATCACTCCTTTTTAAACAAGACACGGATCCTATAAGATTAATTCATTAAGGCAAGCTTATAACTTTTCTTGTTCATGCACAGATGATGTGTAACCTTAAAAACATCAGAAGAATCATTCTGTTTCACATGGAAAAGAACAGCAGACATATTAATAATTATCACATCTAATACATTATGTGACATTAACTGGATTATAAAATGGATAGAAAAAGTGCTGAACATATGAAATTAATGCACACATAGCAGCCTATTTATGACCATAGACACATAAAGGGATCTATTTTATTATCACAATAAGGCACTTCAGAATGTGCACCACTGGATAATCATAGCTATCAACCTCTCAGCATTAAAATTCTTAGCACTGGCTTTCAAAATTCAGAGCAAATAGCTATAATGTGTAGCACTTTCTTAGTTTAGTTTATTGATTTGTTAGCGCTCTCTATCTCATTGTGACTCTAGGCTTATAGATAATCTAAACAGGATTTAAATAAAATAAAAGATATAGGTAAAGCACAATAAATTAAAAAGAGGGGAAAGCTTTAATAAATAAAAATGTCTTCAGACCCCATGGATACCTCTCTAAGCACCCGAGGCAGTGAATTCCACAGGATACACACTATAACCAAAAAAGCTCGGGCACCAGATGATTTTAATTGAACTCTGAGAATCACTAGGAGGTCCTCCTCAGCTGACTGGAAGGGACAAGATGGGTGTTAGGGCTTAAGAAGGTTTTGCAAGTAACTGGGCCCCAGACACATAGCACATATTTTAAAGAATAATATGTCTAAGAATAGAAGGCCCCATATGTTTAGTGTTGAGGCATGTTTCTACCAAGTTAGCTGAATGTTTTAACAATTTGTGTGTCCAGAAATAGCTCTAACATTATGAGAAACATCAGCAAACCTTCACAGAATAAGGGTAAATTTGAGAGTGAAAATCAAAGTGCTATGCAAAATTCATAGCAGTTGAGAGGTGTGGGGATACTGTCGCTTCTCAGTTGATTGAAGGCTCTAGGTCTGTGACCTCATACCTCATGCCTCACAAACTCATCCAAGGCATTACATTATCCCAGCCTGGCATACACCTAGGTGTTCCTTAATGCTTAACTAAAACCCATATTTTCTAAAATATCAGACCATATAAATGAGATTGCCTTGTTAGTCTAGTCAAAGATGCAGGGAGAAAAAAATGAAATATGTTTATTGTGATACCTATTTTTTTTTTTTAAACCAGGAGAGCTATATTAAGCTGAAGCTTGTTTACAGGTGCAACCAGGGAGCACAAGGAAGTTAAGTGACTTTCTGAGGGTCACACAGTATGCAAGTGGGAGCTGTGGGATTCAAACCCAGGTCTCGAGGTTTGCAGCTCACAGCCTTAAACCACTGCGCTATACTGCCTCCTCGATTGAACTAACAACATTGTTCTTGAAATAGGCTTGTGAGAATTATACCTTCTTCATCAGGTCAGATCAAGTCAGACCAAAAGATATTAAAACTAATCATTTTTTTTTTTACTGTGAATAAAAGATGTTGTAATTACCAGTAATCCTGTTTTTATGTATATAATGTTACACAAGTAATGAACTCCTGCAATTCCTGCATGGAGTGGTAGTTTCCATGTCAACTCCACTAAAAATAATACAGCACAGTAAAAAAACAGCATAGTCAAAACCCTGCTAGGCAAAACCATCCCTGTCCATAACAGCTAATGGAAAAACAGTGTAAATGGAAAAACATTGCACATTAGCCAGGCATACAACAGCACATACTACTCCATGAATAGAACAAACTACCTTTCCCTTAAGTGTAGATTTAATATTACAAAACACCACACCACCATGGATCACCACTCCAGTGAAATTTTTCCCTGAAGTGTAGACATACTATTACAACACTACACCACCATGGATCACTACTCCAGTGAAATGTTCCCTTAATTGTAGATTTACTATTATAACACCATGCCGCCATGGATCAGCACTCCGACCCAGGGGGGACCCCGCATGATGACATACGAACATATGAAGATACCAGCAGAAACAGGCCGCAATGATCTATCAAGTCTGCTTGAGTGTGCAGCTCACAGTTCATTATACTGCAGCTTCCCCCCTTCCCCCCAGAGTATTTTTCTCCCACCCTTTCTCCCCCATCCACTCCTATCACCAGTTATGAATCTTCCTTTTATGCTGTCACACCCTCTCTTAAAACTATCCACCATTCTCAGTCAGATCACCTCTGCGGGTAGTTCGTTCCACTTTGACACCACCCTTTTGGTGAAAAAGTGCCTTCTCATTTCCTTTTTAAATCCCCCACACTAATTTCAGATTGTGCCCCCTTGTGGACCTCTCCCTTTGCAGACTGAATAAGCCCTTTGTTCCAACCTTGTTTATACTTTTTAGATACTTGAAGGTTTCTATCACATCCCCCCCTCTCCCTTCTGTCCTCCAGGGAATACGTATTCAACTCCCATATTCTCTCCTCATAGGATTTGTCCCCCAGGCCCTGGATCATCTTGCTCACCCTGCACTGCACCCCTTCCAGTAGTCTGATGTCCTTTTTCAAATAAGGGGACCAGAAATGCATGCAGCACTCCAAGTGTGGTCTCACCGATGACTTGTACAAGTTTTGAATGACTTCCTCTTTCCTGGAGGTGATTCCCCCTGGTGATGCATCAAAATATTTTGTTCGCATTGGCTGCCACCATATGGCACTGTGCTGAGTGTTTCGTGTCTCCCTAACTATGACCCCTAGATCCCTTTCCTCCTCCAAACTGGATACCTGTACCCCCCCCCAGCCAGTTGCTGTTCCCAGGGTTCCTAGATCCTAGGTAAATTACTTAGTACTTCTTGGCATTGAACCCCAGCTGCCAGATGCCTGACCAGTTTTTGAGTCTATCCAGATCCTTCATGAGCTCCCACCTCCCCTCTTCTATGTTCAATCTCCCCCATATCTTGGTATCATCCATGAATAGGCAGATATTACTTTTGATCCCATCCAATATGTCACCAATAAAGACGTTAAATAACATCAACCAGAGTACATAGCCCTGTAGTACCCCACTGGTCACAGGTCTAGGCTTCAATAGTTCCCCCCAGACAATCACCCTCTGGTTGCTCTCCTGCAGCCAATTCTGGACCCACCCCACCAGTTTCTCCCCTACTCCCAGATTCCTCAGTTTATTAAGCATCCTTCCATGTTGCACAGAGTTGAAGGCCTTGCTGAAGTACAGATACAGGACATCCACCACGTGGCCCTTATCCAATGCCCTTGTGACCCAATCGAAAAAGTCAATCAAATTAGTCTGGCATGATCTCCACAAGACAAACCAATGCTGCTTTATATTCTGTAGACCATGTGCCTCCAGAAAGCTCACCAGTCTCTCTTTGAGAATGGTCTCCATTAGTTTTGCCTTCAATGGAGGTGAGGCTGACTGGTCTGTAATTACCAGGTTCAACTCTGGGACTGCTCTTGTCGAGAGGCACCACATGTGCCATTCTGCAGTCCTGGGGCACTTTCCCTTTCTCCTTGGAGGTGTTAAACAGGTACATCAGGGGACCCACCAGGGCCACTGCCAATTCCTTCAGGACTCTTGGATGCACACCATCTAGTTCAGAAGCTTTGTCCACCCAATGGACCCTGAGACTCTTCAAACCTTATCCTCCTGTATTTTCCCATCAGTTTCTACCCCTTCCCTCTGCTGAGCCCTTATTTTCTCCAGTGGCACAGTTCCATCTTTTTCTCTAATAAAGACCAAGCTGAAGAACTCATTCAGTGACTCTGTCTGCTCCCCAGTACTTTCTAACCATCCACCTTCTCTCTCTCTCTCTCTTAATCTGGACCACCCCATCTTTACAACTTTGTCTCTCTTTTATATACCTGAAGAAATCCTTTCCCCCTTCTCTAATCCCTGTGCCAGCCAAAGTTCTCTAGCAGCCTTAGCTGCCCGGACCACCTGGCCTGCTTCTCTGGATTTCTCTAAGTAATCCTCCCTCTCTTCCTCTCTCCCAGTAGTTTTGCATTTACACAAAACAGCCCTCTTCTCCTTAACTTTCACTGCCACCTCTTCAGTGAACCAGCTTGGTCTTTTGGTCCTATATTTCTTACTCTGGTTCTCTGCGCATGTATTTGTAGCCTGCCTTAATTAGAGCCAACCTAATAATGGACATTTCTGATCAGCGTCAATCTTCAGAGTGATTTTGGCCAAGTGCCCTTCTAGGACATTTGCCATCACACCAAAGTCCACCCTTGTCAAGTCCACCACCCTTATCTATGTCCTGGCTGATTCTTTGCCCATCTTGAGGTAGAAACACACTGTGCAGTGATAGCTACCTGGAATTGGATCCTCCACTTCTATATCCTGAGTGTGTTTGCCATCCAACATCACCAGGTCCAGGATGGTGCTATCCCTGGTTGGCTCAGTGACTCCCTGTACCAGAAAACAGTCCTGGAAAGCCTCCAAGAGGACCTGTGTCTTGGCACAGGAGGTACAGTAGGTGGGATTCCCTAGTCTACTCTAGGCAAAATTGAAATCACTTGTTATAATGATGTTCCCCTTATTACTTAGCCTCTGTATCTGCTCCCCCAGTTCCCTGCCTTTCCCTTTGTCCTGTGAGGGTGGTCTGCACACCATCCCCATTCTAATCTCCCTCCCCTTGGTATCCTGCAGGTGGATCCATAAGGCCTCAATCCTGCCCTCCTCCTCTTCCCTGCTGCATAACATCCCTTCTCTTACAAATAAGGTTGCACCTCCCCCTCTTCCCTTCACTCTGTCCTTTCAGTACACTCTATACCCAAGGATCACAAAGTCCCAGTCATGATATGTTATGGCCCTCATCAATGATGGCTGCTATATGTTAAGGCATCTCCTCACTACGCATGTCACACAAGTGCTATTTTGTGTACTATGCTCATTTGTATCTTGACATTTTGACTATCTACTATTGACCACACTCCTTTGCAGTATGGACTTGAAATGATACCAAGTGATAAAGCCACTGATACTTTTAACATTCTAATACTGTAACAACATTCCTTGATACAGATTAGTCCTGCTTCTTTAATACAAAGGGATGTGCTAGTGTTTATGAACCAAATGAGGTGGAATAGTTAATCTATAGCTGTAACTACAGAACCTTAGTATATACTGAAATATGTAAAAAGGGCTTTCATTTTAGTTTTTTTTATATAAAATATCAATATTTATTCATTAGATCACATTAAATCTGGTTTCCTATGTCAGTTAATGTCCTATCTAAGAATATTTTAACATGTTATGTAATTTTACTGGGTCACAACTAAGAAAGTTAAATTGATCCTTGCACTATAAGATGCATAAAATACAGTAGGTGATTTGATACCTTTTAGTGAACCAACAAAGATTTCCAGAAAAAAAATATATGCTTTCAAACCTACATCATTCTTTATCAGAATTTTGAGAAGGCCTGCCATTACCTTTCTGATGAAGAACTACAGTATGTAGGTTTGAAAGCTTAGTTTTTTTTTCTGAAAATCTTTGTTGGTCCAATAAAAGGTATCAAATCACTTATTGTGTGCATCTTAAACATCATAATGAATGGCTTAACTTAAATTGTAATTCTGTTTTATAGCTTATTCATATTTCAGTATTTTCTACAGGGTTATTAAAGTTGCTCTAAAATCCACTGGCATGCCTACTCTCACAAGTAAATAAATATATGTTCCTTTTGAAGAAATACTGTTCTATTCTGCTAGTCTGACAGTTGTCACAGCTGGTAAAGTGTATAATTTATATACAGTAGTAAAACCACATGCAGACTTAAGAAAATTAGCAATTTTACACAGTTTTAATTAGTCTGTAGAGTTAATCATGCAGTTTTTTTTAATATTATGCATTTGTAAAAAAAAAAAAATAGGGCACCCATTTTCATTTAATTTTATTTTATTCCTGAACTAAATAGGGTAGACTTGATAGGCCTACTGGACATTTTCTGCTGACAAATTTTATGTTTCTGTGTATAATTTTGTAGTTTAAAAATCTTTGTCCTCTCTTTCAATGCCTTTCATGAAAAGAATAAACATCCTGGTTTGGTGTTGTGCTGTTTACTGTAAGAAACATTTGACAAATTGTTTTTGTTTTGTATTAAGAGATCAATAATGTTGATTTTCTTCCTAAAGCAGTGGGTCTTTCACTACCTGCCTGATTTGCAGTCTTCTGATACAGCAGCAGCAGCAGCTGTGAATGGTCATAACATTTATGAACTCTAGTACATCATTTAACTTTAATGAAATGACGCATACCATGATTTTTATTTTTTAATGTATCACTTTAGTGTTACAATAAAGTTGCTGTATTAGACATTAACAACATGGCAATAAATGGATACAGGGACAGATGAAAGTTTTACCTTTGTTTTCGTAATTGTTTCATTTCCTTCTTTCCATTGCTGGAAATTTGATTTTACTATTCGTCTCAGTGGTGGGGGTTAGTCAAATATATATCTCTCTATAGGAAATGTGTTAAAATTTAAATTTAACTTTTCATAGACTAGCAGTTGTTGGTCAGCACTACCCTCTGGGGAGTATATCTGAGCTGCTAATAAGTATTCTTTTTTAGTAAAAACTTTATTGTAGTATCGTCTGGCTCTCACTGTAGTGAAGTGAGGAGAGGAGGGAACATGGGAGAAAATGTCAGTCTGCTTTCTAGCCACAGAGCAGATTACAGCTTGAGATGTATGTCCAGAAAAGAATGGTGTGCTATGGAGAGCTGTTCAGGGCATGCAGTACAGCCCATTTTATCTGCAGTGAATGAAATACAACCCCTTTTACTTCCATGGAGCTTACATGTGTGCTCTTTAACTGTAAGTGCTTGTGACTTTTCTCTGAACACTGCTCTGTGAATTATGACATTGTGCCTGACAAAAGGATACAGGATGCTTTGGGTTATTTGCAGGGCCAGCACTTAACTTTTTTATTTACCATGTTGGGAGTCAAGGCTAGAATGTGTAAACACAGACTCCAGGGCAAGCAGCAAAGATGCAGACTGACTCTGGAGCAACTATGTTAAAATGTATACAAAGCCCTTGGGCAATGACATGTTTGGACCATGCTGCATTGCATGAGGGCCAATGGCACAACTGCCTGCAAATCATTGCAAAGTGCCATGAGTGCAATGACCAAGAAGAATAGAAGACTTCTGGGAGAGCCTGACATTGCCAACTGTCAAGAAGAGACAGCCAATCTGTTACTGAAGGTTGAGATACATCTCCAGCCTCTTTAACACTAACTAGATAAGGAGCTGCATTTTGTAACTTGGAGTGCCTCATCAGCCCAGTGTGAGTCAATGTGATTTTACCTGAATGAGTGAAGAACCTACTTCAGGCCCTGCTTGTGGGCAAAGGTAGGCCTTGGATTCTGGTTTCGCTTAAGGATGACAGGA
The DNA here is from genome assembly GCA_016271365.2 of Neoceratodus forsteri. Lineage (NCBI taxonomy): Eukaryota > Metazoa > Chordata > Ceratodontiformes > Ceratodontidae > Neoceratodus > Neoceratodus forsteri. The sequence continues at coordinate 195,072,868 of JADMNL010000023.1, forward strand.
ATCAGATGACCGCAATAATAATTAGTGGTGAGAAGAAATACAGTACCCATGTGAAATAAAAGCTGGGTTTGTCCAGATATTATGTTGTATTAAAGGTATCCTGAATGTGTCAGCTGCTCATTAAACACCATATACTAACAGCTGAAAAAAGATCGAGTCACATGTCTAGTGGGTAAAGGGTGTTGTCATACATGTTATAGTTTAGCATGTTTATGGATTGTGGGTATAGAGCTTCCCTTTATATAAGGGGAATACAGAATAGACCATTACAGACTGGGTGGAGTTTTTGTTTTGGTTGTTGCCTGTTGGGCCCAGTGCCACTGCCTGACTTCTAAAGAAACAGAGATTAGCTGAAATGCCAGCTTTTCTTTTAATGTTTGGGATCATGCATGGGGATCATGGCCTTGAATAGGGTGGTTGCTCCACACCTAATAGAGTGCCAGTTGTCACTGGAAAACTCTTCTGCTTTTCAAACAGGACATGTAGAGGTCTATTTGGAAGAAACCAGGGTGGATGGAGTAATATAACAATTACAAGAAGATAAGGAATGAGGTCAGGCTCAGAAGCTATGGAAGAGTGGGAACTGGTGACTCAATTCATGGTAGCAGCAAGTTATGTACAATAGCTATGTGAGCCTCAGCCACATGGAGCTGCTTTACAATGGCCATGGTTGCTGCAGTCCAACCCAGGAGACAGAGGATCATGTACTGCTGCCACAGTGGCAGCAATGGAAGCTTTTAGAAGAGACATTGCCTGTACTAAGTACCAGCAATGGATAGACAGTGGCAGCAATGGAAGCTTTTAGAAGAGAGACATTGCCTGTACTAAGTACCAGCAATGGCTAGACAGTGGCAGCCATAGGCCAAGAGTCAGGGAATGATGTGCCATAGTCAGAAATGCCCAGACTGGATTATTGTAGTTAGAAAGAACTTCCTTTGCAAGGTGATGCTAGCATGAGAAGGGGCAGGAAAAGAGTCATAGCAGCAGCAGAACTAAACAGAAATTATGTTGCATTTCTCCTAATTCTTAGATTGGAGGATGCTGGTGTATGTCATGTAACATGAGCAGAGGTACAGCATTCCCAATCCACTAGCCAAATTTGGTTTTAGGGGACTGGGATTCTGCTGTATTTTGCACCAACAGGACCAGGTCTGGAGTCTGAAATAGTGGGGCCATATTGCTAGGAAAGAATCCTCTGTGTAGGTAACCTAGCAGTAGCTGGGATCCGAAACAGGCCCAGCTTTGACAAGGGCCATGGCTGTGTCTGGTGACACAGAGGGTCAAACACATTACCTTTTATCTTGTCTTTACAGCACCATGAGGTCTGTGTTTATATTAAGAAAGACCCCCAAAATAAAAACAAAATTCTGAATTAAAAATTACAACTGAGTTTGTTAATTTCTTGGGTTCCCACGACTGGCATCTTAAAGCACCAACAACAAATTAAGATTCAACTGTAAGTCTTATACCAACAGTCAGCATACCGTGGTGCAACTCTACTGTTTCCTGCCAGTGTGCTCTTTACCTGCCAGTGTACTAACTGATCCAGAAGCAAATGATTTGATACCTTTTATTGGACCAACACAGAAGTAATAAAAACAACAAAGTGCTTTAGCTTTCAGAACAACAAGTCCTTCCTCAGAAGCTTAAGGACAGTTATTTAGAAAATCCCATACTTTGAACACCCAGATCATGCAGAAAATAAGAAAAATTGGTTCAAAATACTCATTTAAAAAATAACAGAAGAAGATGTCAGAGAAGCTTAATAGTACCATTTCACCTTCAGCTGAGAGGGCCTGAAGATCAGAGGTGCTTAGTGCAGAACAACATGCAAAGCAGTGCACTGCACATACATTAAAATAACTTAGAGACACTTTCAGTAGAAGATAGTAACAGGAGTTTATAAATGATAATATAAATATAAATTGGCAGTATAAGTGTCGTGAGACATGAGGAGCTGTGACTGTTTTCACTGGAGGAGAGGAGAGACAGGGGGGACATGATTGAGGTCTTCAAGTACCTCAAGGGAATACATAGGGTAAACATGGAGGGGATCTTTAGACTAAAGCAGGGAGGTATCACCAGAGGACATGGTTTGAAGTTGGAAGGTGGAAGGGTGAGGGGAGGAAAGAGGAGGAGGTTTTTCACTGAGAGGGTGGTGGACCCTTGGAATGCACTGCCTGGCGAGCTGGTTCTGAGATCCACAGTGGAGGGCTTCAAGAGAGGGTGGGACAGACACAGAAAGTGGAAGTATCAGATGATGGCCTGGCCCAGGGGGGTGGGGATGGATGATAGGGGTTTCTGGAACATGGGGGGGGGCTCGGCACCCAACTAGGGATCTGAGGTTTGAGCAGATTCGATAGACCGTAAGGCCTAATCTGCTGCCAATTAGTATGCTAGTATAACAACTACTCAAGCAGAGGGCTCCTAAGTCCTATTATGAGTGTCACAATGTGTATAAGAATGCAGTTACTGAAAAGCAAAACCCACCAAGATTAAAGACATACTAAAATTGTAAGTTAAAAACAAGCACCACAAAATAGAACTACAAAAAGCATCTATATATGGCATACAAAGAGTAAACAGTAAAGTTTTCCTAAAAGAAGCAATTATTACACACTGTATGGAATGTAAAACTTAGCTGGACCCATTACCCAACTATACTCTCAAACTAGATATTATGCCCCATAAACTTCAAAAGCCTATAGTGTAGTAACAGGAGTTTGTAAATGATAATATAAATATAAATTAGCAGTGTAAGTGTCAAACAAAAAACTGCTTGACAAGGACCACCAAGAAATTAAGACCATGCAGCCTGATATGTACAGATTTCAATAAATTCTCAGTGTATAATATAGCAACTTGATGTACTGAAAATGTACAAGGAATCTGAATAAGAACTCATAGGAATTAAAATCTGTCACCCCCCCCCACCACATCACCATATCCGGGGGGGGGGGGTAACTAGTTTTAAGGAGATACACACACACACACACACACACACACACACACTCCTAATTCACCATCATTCACATCAGTCACTGCAATTGTTACCTAAACGAACTCAGCTTGTCATGACATTCCAAGTAAAAGGGATCATGTATACTAATATGTACAGAGTTCAAACTGTGACACTATGTAACCATACTACTATTTGTGCAATAACAATCCAAGGATTCTGAGTAGAACCACAATGAAATAAAACCTCCACCCTCCTCTTGGTAAGGTAACTAGTTACAGTATGTAAGACAAGAGTCCTAACATACCTTAATTTCCACAAATCATTACAGTATTAGCCCAATGTAATTAACTATGTAATTGTACTAACTGGTAATTATCTTATTTGGCCACATTATCTCTCCCCCAAACTGAACAAACTCAGTCATACAATGTGCTTTGGAGAAAGACGGCCACAGATATGTGTGTGTATTCAACAGAATGGGTACAAATCTCACAAAGTACACCATCTTCTGAGGTATAAAGGATAGCTCTGGGCCAAGTGTCAATGTGCACTCTCAGTCAGAGGATGCTGCATCCGTGGGCCATTCCTGAAGATGCTATCCCTCTGACTGCCCCCCATATGGGGAAATCCAGCTGTCTGGGCCCTCACCTCTTGCCAGCCTTAGAGAATAAGGTACCACCATATATTGCATGACTGTGACATTCTACTGCTAAACTACCCCAAACCAATAAACTCTGCTTACCTCACCACTGGGGAAGGTAAAAACTGGAAAAACACATGTTAAAAAAAAAAAAAAAAGAAAAGAAAAATTGCTTCACAACCACTAAAACAGTCCACCACAGTGGGGCTGTGAGTTCTCTACACCATACTGTTCCACTTCCTCCTTTTACAAGGGTGGGTTTGAGTGGGATTCTGGCTGGGTGGAGGCATGAAGAGAAAGTTACCTTCTGCGTTTTTCATTATATAGATCTTTGCTCCTCCCTTCCAAGCAAAACCTCCTCACCCTGAGAACTCCTACCTGTTTGCCTGATTCCGCTTCTAGTGAGCATCTACTACCTAAAGTTACTGTACCTGCCAGTTCAGGTATTAGTAGGGGCAGTATCCTCAAACAAAACTCCACCTACTGTGCTTCTTTGTAGGATCTCTAATTGTCTTATTAGGCCACATTACCTCTCCTCCCACATGAACAGATTGAGACATACACTGTACCTTGGAGACAAATCACCTCAGCCATGTATTTATTAAACTAAATGCAAAACATTTACAGTATAATAGCATGATGTGTACAGCAAGGTAGTCCTAGTAAGTCATTCTATATATCAGATCATAATAATCTGGCCATCCCCTTACCCCATGGAGATCCAACAGAGTGTGTACAAACCTAGAGAGGTACATTGGCATCTGAGATACAAGGAATGGCGCTGGTTAGATGCTGATGCACCCTTTCCCATCAGATAGCACTGTATGCATGGGCCATGCCTGAAGGGGCTATTCCTCCAACTGCCCCCCATAGGGGGAACATCACCTATCTGGACCCTTATCTCTTGCCATCCTCAGGGTGAACTGCCTGCAAAGACATGGGATAACCTGTTACTTCCTCTGTACAGACCTTGCAAAACTACCGTGCTGCAACCAGATGAGCTTTGCTCCTGATGCTTATCCCCCTACAAAGCACTTCACTCTAGTAATTTCTACCCAGCACCTTGAACATTAACTAAGAACTTCTCATAACCTAAATCCGACACATGGACACCATCCTGGGCATGAAACTGCTGTACTTTAATAACAATCACATCATGCCTCAGGATAGACCCCCAAAAGAGTCCATAAAACTCTGCATGGCCATGTTGGTCCAACTGTGGGCTCTCTCAATTGCAGTAGGGTCTCTTGAATGGTAGTAATGCCTCCATTGGATGATGTGTGACCAGATTATGTGTACCTTGTGCCAGGTCTCCCAAAACAAAACCAAATTCTCCCTTATCTGGCACAACAGCTCAAGTGACTTCACCACCCTCAATTCATTGCCTCTCAAATGTATGAAAAAGACACTGGGTGGCCCTTGCCGTCAATCTTCGGCCATGATTCATTGGAGCAGATTACCACATCTCATCACTTTGACATCCCATCAGGTTTACTCATGTCTGCTGGGGGTGCAGAAAAAGTTCTCACCCCCTGAAACACCTCACTATGACAGCTACCCAATGGATAAAGGAGTACCTATAGACCCACACTTGGTTTTCTTGGGGAAAGTCAAATACCAGAAAACAAAACCAGTGGCTCAAGTTTCAAATGGAAAACTTTGGCTCAAGGTGCCTGCACTGGCCCTGTGCCACTGCCTGGAAGGGTGGTATTCAGTTGAACCTGGAAGGTGAGGACTGGAAGATGATGGAGCACTGGGGGTACCATGGGGTGAGACAGGCATAGTGGCTGTAAGAGGGATGTGAAGAGGCACCTGGCAGAGGTGCCATGTGAGGTGGCACAGAGCTGATTGGCCCTGGTAGGAGGTTCACACAACCAGACTGTCATCTCCCAGACCCCAGGTGGCAACAGTCCTGTCACCTGCCCCAAAGGACCCATAATCCCCTATGTGTAGTGGGTGGCAGTGGAAGCAGGTTGCAGGGTGCATTATGTGGATGGGTACATGCCCCAGGCACTGCAACATTATTCTGGTACACAGCTAACCTCATGTGCCAGCTGGTCGATGCCCAATTATACTGTCAGTGACTGTGGGTCATCTGGGGCAGATACCAGGGCTGTTGCCACCTGGGGTCTGGGTCATGATGATCTGACTGTGCCACCACTCCTACCCAGGCCAATCAGCTCTGTGCCTCTTTGTGTGCTACCTCCACTGGGTGCCTCCTCACATCCCTCTCACTGCCGACATGATGCATCTCCCCCCATGTAGCCCCCAGTGCTCCACTGGCCCCTGATCCCTTCCTTGTGGCATAGAAACCCCCCCACCCACTGCAGCTCATCTCAGCTATGCTGGTTGGGAGGGCTTCAAGGGACCATCCATCAAACCCTTTAGGTGCGCCACATGTTCAGCACAACCCTGTGGCTGCAGCAACTCTCAGGACTTTTACAAAGAGATCCCCATTTTTATAAAATAGAGTGGAGGGTCCCTGACTCACCTAGAGTTTGCCACAGCTATAGATTGGTACAAATTGATGTGATTTAAAGGTCAACTGAAAATTGAGACCCAGAGATTTAAAGCAAATACAGTCACACATATCATTCAAAAGTCTGTCACCTCAATCAGCTCAGGGTTCAAAAGTGGCGGTCTGTAAATTCTTCTGCCTAACATATGTAGCAGCCCAGATGTGTAAAAAATGGGTGTTGGAACTCCTTCAAGTCCTCCCCCACTCCCTTCATAGCCTTCTCTTAGATGTGGCAGAAGTGTAGCATTGTCAGATGGGTCCTGTCTTCATGCTGAAAGAACCTGCCCTCGCCAGGCCTGCAGATTATTGTTCATACTCCCGCACCTATGCACAGATATCCCACTGGATTCCAGGTTGCAACTGCAGGCTGCACCAGGAAACCCCAGGCCAACCTGTCTGCCTTGCTTCAGTGCAGCAAAACACACCTCCATGGTCGCTGCCATGTCATCATTACCCAAAGGCACCAGCAGTCCTGGAACCTTACTTTGCCTGACCAATTCAGATACCTGAAAGACCCCACAAAGAAACACCATAAAAACTGTGTGGAACAAGACTGCCTCTGATGGTGATGAACACACCCTCAGAAGCTCATCCAACAGTTGCTCAAGAAGGTCTGGACTAACTGGCCACTACCTATCTGGTCATTTTGGTGTCATAAGACCCCACTCCTCCAGTACTTTGTGGAGGCAAAAGCCCATATTTTATCCTCCTGACCCTGAAAAGCAACTAAATACCTGCACGGTGCTGACCCACTGATCCTGGTGTCAAACTTTTCCATTCCATGCAGACCACATAAAAGCATGGCTGGCCCACTGGACTAAGCCATGCATTCTGCCAGTCCTAGGTCTGTCACATGCTCATAAAGTTATTTACCCTCCCTCTGGTATGCTTCCCATTTGATGGGCACTTAAGAATTTCTGTGTAACTCCTAGACTTCTGTATCACTAATTCCCAGAGGTAGGCTGGGACTTCCCTGGGGTGCAATTCCCCATCTGGAGCCTAACTCCAGAATCTCTGCTACTTCAAATAAGAAACAACATCAGCAATACTGTTATCCACTCCTGGCATGTGCATAGCTCTAAGCTGTATGTCAAGCAGCAAACATTTCAACACAAAGACTGACATTAGATTACTCAAGGGGCCTTTGGCTCCCAACTGCCCCTTAATGGTGTATACAACCCAGGTTTTGTCTGTCCAGAAGGTCACTTTTTTGCCCCTAAACTGCTTTCCCCATACCACAAAGGCTACCATGATTGGACAAAATGTTCAGAATGTGACCTGCTTAATTGACCCTTCCACTTCCCTTGCTGGGGGCGAGTGCCCCACACACCACTGTATTCAAAAACAGGGTAACAAAGCCAAAATCTCCAGACACATCCATAAAGACCTTGAGCTCATGGCTTATGGTTGCCTCTTGCCAAATAGACAACCTGACAAAGCAGCTCTGGAAAGTCAGCCACACCTCAAGTCTTCCCTTATGCTGTCAGACACCTGGATCCTGTGGTGGGGCTTGGTAAATCCTATGCTAACCTTAACCAAATGGTGATGTAAAGTTCTGCACATTAGCATGAGTATGCAGGTGAAGTTAAGATGGATGACGTACTGTTGCAGTTCCTGCAAGGTAAACTTGTGCACCTTGGTCTCCCTATCCATTCGGTCCTGGAGAGTGACCACCTTGTCATGGAGCAACCAGAACTCTAATCCCTCTGTGTTGATTTCAATGCCCAGGAAAGATAACCTGTTGCACAGGCATTCCTTTTTATCTTGGGCCAAGGTTGCCACCCTGGTTGGCACATACATCCATGAAGTATCCCATTAAATGGCCACATGATGCCTAATCTTCTTATGAACAGGAAGTCCAGCCTGCCCTGCATGTGGTAGCCCAGTGCAGGAATGTACTGAACTATTCAAAGACAGCACATGCCACTGTGCACCCCATTGGCATGAAGTTATTGACATAGTAGTAATGTTCAGACTTTATTTCTCTCATATCTCTGTCATCTGGGTGCAACAGCAGAAGCCAGAATGTGGACTCTGTGTCCGCATTACCAAACTGGGCCCCTGTCCTGCCACCTGGACCACCTTGATTTCCCTATCAGACAGTGTGGAAGACACTGGTGTGTAGGATGGATCAATGTGATGGTTGACTGAATCTTCTTCTTGGTTCGACTGGTGACTAATCATCATGAATTATCCCAGGGCATTCTTGATTACCAATCAAATGGATGACAATCTGAGGTGGGGCCATGATGGCACAGCCAAGTTTTGTTAGTCTTACCTACTGCAATCTCCTTTTTCAGCTTGGCCCAGACAACCTTCAGTCATTCCCTTTCAGACTTCAGGTTCTCCACTTTGATTGGGCCGTCATACGGTATCCTTAAACCTCCCCTGAATCCTTCAGGGTAAGTAGACACTCCATCTAGGTAATTGGTGAGTCCAACCTTAACATGATCCAGATTCACCCTTATTGGTATTGAGAGGCTTCTTTTACCATTTCTGAAAGGACGACAGCATTGGGGCTTCTATTTTGCATTGAGTGAATGGGTGTAGGCAACCGCACACCACACTCTCATGTCTGTCATTACATTATTCTGCCTTGTCTGCCCCTTGATTGTAATTGTAGCAATTTCCCCACCCCCTGACCCCTTCACACTACTGGCCTGTTCCCTATATTTTGGTGACCGTGGTCATCTGACAGGAAAACCACTATTGGAATACTGGAAGCCCCCCACCCAAGATAGATGTCCCACAACAATGGGAGATCCAGCATGTGCGAGGTCCTGGCTGGTTATTTCTGCTTCCTCTGATGAAACTCTTCACCATATTCCAGACCCCCCCAGGTCTGAAGGCATGCATTGTCATCACTTGACTATAATAGGTCCACAAGCCAGCTGCCCTTGTCTGATTAACCTGGGTCAGTATACCTACAAAGATGGCAAAACTGGCAGACTAGAGTCTTCCAGATTCAGCAGATCAGCGCCTTCCATTTTACCTCTACCCCATCATCCCTGTCTTTTTTTATCTTCTTCCTCCTCCTCAAGATCCTAGGGACTAGTCAGCAGCATGACTACATCCAGATATTCACCGTTGCCTTTATTCTGCACTACTTTCTCAGAAAGGTGTGAACCCACCAGCTTAACCCAAACTCACAGAGCCATCATACACCAGATCTTGGCCTCCTTGCTATCTGTGAACCTAGGTTGTGGGTGTGAACCCTATTCATTGACCAAATCCTGGTAGGTCTTCGTGTGTATATGTGTGTCTGTGTGTGTGTGTGTATATATATCTATATATCTATAATTTTTTTTTTGAATTTTGTTGACTGGGTAGGCCTACTGACACTAGAAATCGCTTTTAGGGCAGCCTAGGGTGGGGGTTACAGATGAGAAGCAACTGGAAGTGAACAAGGTTAAGCTGTTGGTGGTATTTTTTAGTGAATTAGGGACATTTGACCAGGACAATGGGGAAATTCCTACTCTTTTTGAGAAGTGCCATGGGATTGTTAATATCCACATGAACAACCATCAGAACAGGCAGATGGGGCCTTGTTTAATTTTTCATCTGAAAGACAGTACCTCAGGAGTGTAGCATTCCCCTCATGATGCACTACAGCGTCACTATTGGGATTTACCCCAAGAGCCTTGTGTGGGGTTGGAACTCACAGCATTTAAATCTTCTGACCTCAGAGGTATGTGTACAACCTGCTGAGCCACTGACACTGCACTGTATGCTGAGAGTCTGCCTGGCTACATTCCTGGGACTTTATGAATTCCAATACTTTGTCAAGCTTTTGCTCAGGTTTGGGAGGAGGGCAGGGAACCATCACAGATTAAACATGAGCTAGTCTCGTGGTATAAGAATGGACTCCAAGGTATCTCACAACTGCTTGAGAAGGGAGAGATCCTTCCCTTCCAGGCCTTGTCCAAAAAGTATGGCCTATGACCCTCTCATTTTTTTACCCACCTATTAGGAAGGAAGAGACTGGTTAGGGTCATTCAACAAGAAGTCAAACAAAATCAACTGGCAGATCCCCATTGGAAGAGGTGCTCTGGACCTCCCTAAACCGCAGAAATGTAAAACCTCTAACTGGGAGTTACAAAACTCTCCTGGGTGGTCTGCTTTCAGATCTAGAAGCCCTAAAGCAGAAGTTGGATGGGGACTTGGGAGGAGAAGCCCTCACAAAGGGTGATTGGAGGATGGCTCTTCGCAGGGGCATGCAATGCTCGGTTAATAATGGACTGCAGGCTATACACTTCAGTATCCTACACTGAACATTCTTCACCAGGTGCTTGCTAATAAAATCAACCCCACAACCTCTGATAAGTGTCCAAAATGCAAAAGTGAGCCGGGCATGTTCATACACATGACATGGGAATGTCCTAGAATATTGAAATTCTGGGAGACGGTGACTGACCTCATGCAAAGGGTCCTCAAAACAAATTACACAGTGGGCCCAAGTGGAATTTTGCTGAGTTTACCGGGCCCCTCGAGATGGGGAGAGGGGATGGATCACACCCTATGGCACCTAACAGGGGTGATAGGTAAACAAGTCCTAGTTTATCACCAGGGTGCAGAGACAACCCCTATTGCAGCAGAATGAGTCAGTAAACTTTTACAAAGTATGAAGCTTGAACACACACAGTATAAGGCCAATAACAAAGAAGAAATATTTCTGAGGATGTGGGGTCCCCTTGAAAAGGCACTGATGGAGTTTTGGTTTCCCTCTCCCTGAGGCCAGGGCCACACTGCAAACAAAATGGTTCCATGTAGTAAAAAGTTCAATAATAAAAGAATAATGCACATAGCAGCTGCTTTGTTGCCCACATTAAAGAAGCTTGTTTGCAGTCATGCCTCACCTGAATTGGGGAATGAGGTGGCATAGAATGACCCACCCTAGGCAATGAATAACAGTATATTCCTCCTACCTGTTCCATGCCCTCTACATAGACTTAAAATGGTATATATAGTCAGACTATACATCATAACACTGTGGTCAGACTTCACCCATTGAACATGAATATGAACTGGTCATAGTGCTTTCATTTCTTTCTTTCTCATATGCATTAGTACTGGACTAGAGCAGCTTGAATATGTCCAACTCTGTACTACTCTGTAATATAATTGTAAGTCAGTGAAGTGAATATGTACACCTGCTGAACTTTAAAAAAAAGTTTTTGCTCAAGTGGAATTGGTCATGCTGGGGGCATGATAGGCAGGAGGAGGGCTGAGGGCACTGGGGAGAAACCCATGGGCTGCAGAGTATCCACTTGGGGTGGATCCTCTGGTCTGGTACTATAGATGAGACCAACGGTTGTGGTGGCATATCCAGTGATTTCAGAGAAGTGTAAACCTCCTCTGCAGTCTCACAAGCAGTGGATAGAGTTGACCACTAGGCCCTGTGGGAGCAGGCCCTCATTCCGTCCTATATGGGTGTTTTGGTGCTGCGTTGACTCTTTGGGACACAACTTCAAAACGTATGCCTCAAAGCATGCCACAATTCATAATTGCTCATATTTTCTAAGTCTGGCCCTTCTGGTGGAGGACTTACTGTAGGAGGCAGCTTCTGCTGGACTTTTCACATCCTTGTTCCCTGGTGCTAGTGTCTCTGACTGTGGTTGCAGGGCCAGTTGAGGTTGGACTTTGGATGGGCCAGAGCTATCCAGGTTCTGGAATGTTGCCTTCCACCATGCTTTTCCCTTCACGCATATGAAGAACCCACCCTGCCTGACCTCGGTCTTAGTGGATGTCTATTTACCTAAAGCTACATGCCAGTGCAAGTGTCAGGAGGTGGAGGTAGCCTCAGGCAGAACTCCCCTGCTGCAATTCTTTGCAGCTTCTCTAATTTTCATGTTTGTCAAATTATTCCCATATCCTAAAACAGATGGATAATCATGATCATTTTATCCTTTCTGTTCCTATATGGATTCACTATAGATACTGCATGTACTGTTCTATAAATACTGTATACATAACCTGCAGAGTAACATATAGTATGTGAAATAACTACACTTACTATATTAGTATCAAGATAACAGACAAAGGTATTGAGTAACTTGTATCTTATTCAGTTTTGTTATATACAGTGTGGTAGCTATGGAGTAGATATGCATTTTACAATCAGGCAGATGGTGAATAAAAGGGATAAGGCACTGTCTAAGCAGATGTACTAAGGATCAGAATGAATTGGGTTATGCCTAATATTCTTTTAAGGGAACTCTGATTCACCTGAATTTTGTAGATATCCACTAACTGGTCTCTAAATTTTGCTTATCAAAAATATTTGTGGATTTTCTGAAGCTTGTAACATGCAGTATAGTAGTCAAATATTCAAACGGTTGGCATATGTAGTTTTATTTAGTTTCTTCTTACAAAAATACCTGCATATAATTTCCTTGGACATTGCCAGCATTTATAAGTATAAATGTCATTACATATTCATGAGGGAAATGCACTCTGTCATTGGCTGCTGCGCCAGTCATCAATACCCCAGAAATGATTAGCACAGCTCACAAAACTGGGCATACCTGTATGATTGTCAACTATAAACCAGGTATGGCTTACAGAGTCAATTGTATGCTCATGCCATAAGCTCACCTTGCCATTGCTAGAGGTGTCCTCCTCCCTAGCCTAAATTATGGTGTCCTTGCTTTCATGAGCTCTCCAGAATATGTAATGTCTTGGTCAGATATGACCTATAACAATATCTGTCACTCTGTGTCATCAGCCAGTTGACTCACCCAGCATTGTGACCTCAATCCTAACCAAGGATGTCCTGATCCAATGATCATTTGTTCAGTCTAGACTGTTTTTTTGACAAGACCCTCTGGACTAATATCCCACCCTTGACAGCAACTTTCTTCCAACACTCTGCAAAGCTACATTCTGAGGTCTAACAGTGAATCCCTTTTCTTGGTACCTCAAGTCTGCAGTCTGATCAGTAACCAGGTCTTCTATGCCTTTACCCCTATGGCCCAGAAGTCCCTCTCCTTGTCCGTCTTCTTTTTCCTCTCCCAGTATTTTTTCAGATGGGCTCAATGGAGTCACTTACTGACCTGTTCAGCTTGTAGTTGCACTTAGCTGTGTTTTTAAAGTCTCAATTCTTACTTGCCTTTTGTTGCTTAAATTGTCACTTAAGGTATCGTTGAAATATAATATTGTTTTTTTCTCTTGTCCACTACCTTTATATTGCTGCCCTACTATTTTACCATTTTTGCTACCCTACTACTGTATCATTTTTTATATCACATATTTATAAATCTGTTACTCTCAATATAATTTTCCTGTGATATTCCTGAAAATAGGCATATCTATCTAGCGTAGTTACTCAGTCACCAAAAAAAACAAAAAAGAAGTAAATAACTGCCAAATTCCATCTAAGTAGCAATAAATCTATACTGGATTTATACTCACAATCATGACCTCAGAGCCAGACAGTTTCAGGAGATGTGAAGGCCAGTTGGGGTTCCTGGCTCACAGCTTCACCTCAGGTCCTTGTCTCTCTCGGTTAGTCATTAATTCCCAGGAAAGACCACCTATTTGCTAGTTGTAATATACAAAATACTTTGGTAATGACCTTTGAAATTTAAGGAAGATGTTTTTATGTAGAAATAAAGTTTTAAACTTGGCATAAGCAATTTAATGTTCCCTGTAATCATTTGACTATCGGGCTCTGTGAGTAATGTAGCAAATCTTTTGGAAGGGAGGTGAACTGTTCTGGTATAGAAAAAATTATTACTAAGTTGATAAAATGTTCCACTGATATCTCCTTGAAAATATTATATTAAAAAAGAACATTGAGGGAGGTCCCATCGATGGAGGCATTTAAGAGGGTTCTGAAGGTGTATCTGTTTAGAGAAGCATTTGAGAATTATTTATTGCTTTAGGAATTAACTGACTGCTGAAATATTTATTTTATTTGAGGATTTTATCTGTATTATTGGTCTTGATCACTGTCATTAACATGTGGTTGTATTATTGTATGTGAATTATTTTACCTTCACCTGCTTGTACAGTGCCCAGAGCCTCCGGGATTGGGCACGTGACAAATAGTTTTACTTACTTACTTACTACTAAAAAAAGAAATACTTGTATTAGTGAATTTCATGCCTAGTGGAATATGAGAGGTACTCCATTAGTCTTTGTCAATTGTATTCATGGATGGGTCAAAATCCTTACAGCACTACCTGAATACAGTACATTCAAAAGTAATGCATATAACAAATACACTTTTATTAGTACATGTCTGACAATACCTTGGTTACTTTCTCTAGTGCAGTACAACCTTTAGGACTGAGTACTTTGATACACTGGTTTTTGACTGAATTCAGCCATAATATTCAGTGTAGTAGATCATTTATTATAGCCCATAATAGCCCAGTATTCACAGGCGCTCAGCTGAATGAGATGGATGGGTTAGTAGTTATGTTTTATTTCTCCATGGCATCTTAAGCATCACAAACCATGTGGACAGAGCCCTTCTATTTTGGTCAACATTCCAAGAACCCATCTTGGAAATATCTATTTCATGCTAAGTACATCTGAGGATATATGATCTGTGGAGTCTCTGGGATATTCAAAGTTTTATTTTCTCTTTCAATGTGATTATGCAGTCATCCATTATTTTAAATATATACAGACTGAAAATGTCTGGTTCTTGGTAATCCAACCCACTGTGTATACATATCATATCATATGGTTTAACAGGCCTTCTTGAATGCAGGTGGGTTAAAAATGAACTTGAGTAACCCTTCATCATTTAAATTATACATTTATAAGCTGCTGTAGCTTTTTTTCTGCCTCTCTCTCTCTCTAGCTCTGTCTTTCTTGCAGCATTTTCTGTGTGTGTATCTGTATGTATATTAGTGTATCACAAACAGTAGCCTTTATACGAATATGCAGTTTATTCTTAGTTTTTTTTGGGGGGTGGTGGCAGAATCATAACTCATGAGTGGTGAATGTATGAACTAGTTATTATGTGAGACACCTCCCTTAGCAAGTTGAATCAAATTCAAGTTTCAGATAAAATCATTACTGTATGTTTCTGATTCACATAAAAGCATTTTATAATATACAACGTTTAATCTACATCATTGTATAAATGGTTAATTTTCTTTCTGATCTCACTCTAATCTGAGTGAAGCACATATTTTTTTAATGTCATCATTCAACGGGAATGCCATTTTCCCATTGGTTAAGTATTAAACTGTGACAGATCAAGAAAGGACTATCAGGGGTGACAATGCACCAAATGTGAAACTACAGTAGTTATTCTTAGTACAGAGGCATAATCCATAAATTATATTTCACCACATTTATATATAGGGGTTCTATAATGTAAATAGACGGATGGATGGATGGATGGATGGATGGATGGACAGACAGACAGACAGACAGATGATATAGAAACATAAAAACATACTGTAGAATCTGTTGGCAGAGAAGAACCATACAGCCCACCTAGTCTGCTCATTTCTCTACTTGGTTTGGCAATCCCAACTCTCATCTAGACTGCCTTTCCCCCACTCTGCTGTACAGCAGGGTGCCTTTATGCTTATCCCATGCCCTTCTGAATCACTGTACTGTTTTTGCTTCCACCACCTCCATTGGTAGGCTGCTCCATGGATCCACCACCCTCTCTGTGAAAAAATACTTCCTAACATTCCCCCAGGCCTCCCTCCCTCTAGCCTCATATTAGATTCCCTTGTCCTTGTGCACTTTCATCTCTGAAATATGCTCCCCTCCTGTACCCTGTTTATTGTTCTGAGATATTTGAAAGTCTCTTATCATATCCCGTCTCTCCCTTTTCTCTTCCAGTGAATAGATGTTTAGTTCCTTAAGTCTTTCCTCATAAGGCTTGTGGTGAAGTCCAGGTATAATTGTTGTTGCTCTTCTCTGGGCTGCTTCCATTCTGTGTATGTCCTTCCTGAGATGTAGTCTCAAGTATTGGACACAGTATTCCAGATGAGGCCTCACCAGTGATCTATACAGTGGCATCACCATTTCACTGCTCCTACTGGTTATGCCCCTTGCTATGCACTGCAGCATTCAGTTTGCCTTCCCCACTGCTTTTTCGCATTGTTTGGCTGACTTCAGGTCATCTGATATGATAGTCCCCAGGTCTGTCTCTTGACTTGTGGTGGCTAGAACCTTCCCCCCATCCTGTATTCCTCTCTTGGGTTTCTGTGTCCCAGGTGCATTATCTTGTACTTCTTAGCATTGAAACCCAACTACAAAACCCTTGACCATTCTTCAAGTAGTCTCGGTTTATTTCTCATTTTATGTAGTCGCTCCTGTGTGTTGACTCTGTTACAGATCTTGGTGTCATCTGCAAACAGGCATACTTTCCCCTCAAATCCCTATGTAATGTTGTTTATGAAGACATTGAATAGAGCTGGACCCACCACTGATCCCTGTGGAACCCTGCTGGTCACCTCCACCACTTCTGATTTTATACCATTTACTACCACCTTCTGGGTTCTGTCTTTTAGCCAGTTACCAACCCATTTTATCACTTTAGAGCCCACATGCAGATTCTCCAATTTGTTAATCAACTTTCTATGAGGAACAGTGTTGAAGGCCTTACTAAAATCCAGTTAGGCCACATCTACTGCCCCTCCCTGATCCACCACCTTGGTCACCCAGACAAAGAAATCAGTAAGATTAGTCTGACAGTATGTACCCTCAGTGAATCCATGCTGCCTTGGGTCTTTTGCATCGCTTAACTCCAGGAATTTCACTACCCTCTCCTTATGTAGGGATTCCATCAGCTTCCCCACCACTGAGGTTAGGCTTACAGGTCTGTAATTGCCTACCTCCTCCCAACTTTCAGTCTTGTACAGGGGTACCACCTCTGCCATCCTCCAGTCCCTAAATACCTCCCCCATCTCTAGTGACTGATTGAAGATGGTTGTCAGCAGACCTGCTAAGACTTCCCTGAGGTCCTTCAACATTCTAGGGTTAATCCCATCTGGCCCCTTTGCCTTGTCTGTCTTTACTTTTCCTAGTTCTTCCAAGACTCTATTCAGCATAAAAGGGCTGGTGTCCACCTCTCCCACCTGTATTTCTTTCCTTGTGGGTCTTGGTCCCTCCCCTGCCTCTTCCTTGGTAAATACTGAGCAAAACTATTTGTTCAGTACCTCAGCTTTCATGGTCATCCTCCACCCCACCCACCCTCCCTCTCCTTTCTTTAGCCTAACAATACCATTTCTGGTCTTGTTCCTCTTGCTAATATAACAGAAGAAGGTCTTGTCCCCCTTCTTAATTGCCCATGCTATTCCTTCCTAGGTTCTTGCCTTAGCCCCTCTGACAGTTTTCCCAGCTTCTCTCTGCTTCTCCAGAAATTTCAGTCTGTCTTTTTCTTACTGTGTCTCTTTGTATTCCTGAATGCCTTACTTTTTTCTTGCACTTTCTCGGCTACTGACTTAGTGAACCACAGTGGTCGTTTCTTTCTTTCTTTTGCTTTTGCTAAGCAATCTGACACATTGGCTTGTCACTCCTGCTATGGATCTCTTCTACCTAAGCCACTGTTCTTCTATACCTTCCCCTGTATCTTCTGCTGCCAGGGCAATTTTGAGCTGTTCCCCCAACTCCATGAAGTTGGCCTTCTAGAAATCTAGAATCTTAATCTTTGAATGGCTTTCTTCTGCCAACATGTTGACTCTAAACCATGCAGTTCTGTGGCCACTGGTTCCAAGGGGACTGCCCACCTCAACATCCAAGATTTTTTCCCTGTTTATCAGCACTAAGTTCAGTACAGCCGCCTCCATGGTGGACTCAACCACCAGCTGCCTTAGGTTTGCCCCATACATGGCAGACATGAAGTCCCTACTGCTTGATGTACTTGAAGTCTTGGTATTCCAGTCTGCATCCGGCATGTTGAAGTCACTCAACAGTCGTACTTCCCCTTTGGCTGCCATATTGTGGATGGCTTCCACTAATACTAGACCTATATCCTCCCTCTGCATGGGAGGCCTATAAACTACTCCAGCATGGATGGTTGTTTTGTTCCCTGACTCCAGAGTGACTCATAATCCCTTACTTTACATACATAGCAACCCCTTCTCCCCTCTTCCCCTCCCTATCCTTTCTAAAAAGTGTATACCCTGTTATGGTTGCATCCCAGTCATGGTTCCCTGTGTACCATGTCTCTGTAATAGCCACAATGTCCAGGATTGTGTCTGCCATCAGTGCTGTTAGGTCTGGGACTTTGTTTCCCAGACTGCGGGCATTTATGCACATGATCTTCCACTCTGTGTACCCCCTTATTGTTCTTTGTTTATTGGTCTTTGCCCTGTGCTGCATTAGTGATGTACCTTCTGTTCTCTTCCCCATTGTAATCATGGGAGTTTTATGGTTAGCTATTATGCTAGTAAGCCAGCCCAGTGGCACTGAGGTCTAAGGCACTGGTGGCCTTACCTCATGCTACAGCGGTGACCCGTGTTTGGAAACAAGCACGGACCGCCTGAGGATCAGCGGTGAGCAGAAGGATCGAGCGTCTCAGGACTACTCTCCTTCTCCGGGGGGGGGGGACTAGCCATTTGGTGCATGACTGGCATCTGGCAGAGGCTAGGGACTGGTGCACAAAAAAGCTACAGAGTGAGGATAGAAGAGGCAGATGTTCAGAGGAGTGCATACGGGAGCATGCACGCTCACTCCTTGGGCATCATTGCACTCCATGCCTAAGGGGAAAACACAGGAGGAAAACGGGTACTGACACCGCAGAATGGTGGTCAGTCCCTGCAGACACCACCCCTGTGATGGGCAGTAACCCTTCCAGCACCAAATCCAGAGTTAGGCGGGTTGAGGGATCCCCACCACCCCACCATGACGGGCAAGCTCTGGGGCAGCTGGCAGGGTAGGCTGCGAGCAGGGGACAGGGCTGGGGGAATCTGACTGGATGCATCACCACCATGGACCAGGTGGATAAAAGAAATTAACTGAAAAAATATTGTGCTAGTTATTAGGTCCTCACTGCTTTCAGTTATGTCCTGTATGGGGGGCTATGATAATCCCCTTGACTGTCTATGCCTCCCCCATTGGCAAGTTTAAATGATCACTAATGAGCACTTACATTTTTCACAGAGGATACCTTTGCCTCCCCGGATAGATGCAGGCCATCTGGAGAATATAGTCCTTCATCCCTCCAGGTGAGGTTCCAGTCCCCAGTGAAGCCATACCCCACCTCTCCACACCATTTCTTCAAACATTTGTTGAATTCAATGATGTGGATATCCCTCCATTTCCCCCTTGCTTTGGACAGGTAGCACCTCAGAGAAGGTGACAGGGCATGCTACTTGCCCAAGACTCCTCCCCAGCTCCCTGAACTCTTCCTGTACTCTTCCTACATCTACCCCCTCTCTAGCCAGGTCATAAGTCCCCAAGTAAATAATGATGTCCAGCTACCACTCCTTGCTATCACTCTTGCAATCCTAAGGATTCACTTGCCCTCCTTCAGAACTGTGCCTCCATGTAGGCACATTACCTCCCTGTCACCATTGCTACCTGACTCCAGGTCTAATGTCTAATATCAATGTCTAACTAAACATATCCAACTTTTCTCCAACAGTGAAAGGGCAAGACATAACTCACAAGCGGTGAAGCCTTGATGGGGTTTTGAATGTCCTGCACCCTAGCAAATTACAATAATGAAGGAAATTGTGCATTTTCAGACAATTTGGTTTGTTTAATTTATGTCTTAACATATTTAAAGGTAAAACCATTAAAGTAGGTTTTTATAGGGTATTTGTGTGAAGGTTTAGCTGTTTGAGTATATCTGTTTGCTTAATAGTATGAGAGGGACTTTGTGATCTTATCAGCTTTATAGTAGTTACTTTGCCTTTGGTTAAAGATCAGGAGATATGAAATAAGATATATAGAACATAACTGAGGTACTGCTAACATGTGGATTGTTACCAATGATGCATCATTAGATTGAATTGTCAAGTTGGTTGGAGAAACTTGCTATCACATCCATGGCTGTATGTCAACAGCCAAAGAATTTCTGCTATATGTACTGTATTTTTCACCAGATAAAGAACTTAGACAATAACTGTCTTCCTGATGAAAACATGGCCATTTGTTCCAATGGAAAACAGATACTTACTATTGAGATGTTTCTGCAAAGAGTTCCTGATACCACTTTGAAAATATGGGATAGTTTATCATTTAGATACACTTTACTATAGTTTGTTTATTTTTCTTCATTGGGCTGGGTTTAGGACAACCAATGCTACTTCTGCCTGTACCACGGGTCTGACCACTGCATCCTTACTGTGGTATCCAGGGATCCAGACCAGGGCAATAGCAGGCATCAGCGGTTGGAACATGCATCACTCTGGCAGTTGCTCAAGAATATGAATGAGCATAACTGGAGCATCACATTGTACCCTGTGCCCCATGCTGATGCAGTGTCACCTGTTGTTGTGTCTATATACCCTGCTGTCTGGTTCTAATGTTAAGCATGTGGGTTCCATTTCATACAGAGCCTGTGGACATCTAAGGAAAAACATTTTCCAATGTAACATCTACTTACATGTCTACCAATTGGCCTGTGCTGTAAGTGGCATTCTGGTATAGAGCACATTCAAATGAGCCCAGCAATCCTGAGTGAAGCCATGGCTGCTACAGCTATTCATATTGTGATAGGCAGCACTCAATCCAAAAATAATGTTGGGCACCCCTGTCCTGCATTGGACAGTGCTTGGGCACTGGTTGATGGATGGATACTGCTGAAAATATGAGTGGTATTTTTTTCATGAATTTTAACCACTGCTTCTTACTTTCTACAGGCCTTTGCATGACATTAGAATTTTTATTATGTAGACTTCATCTGTCAGTGCTCCATGTTAAAAAAAGCTGCAATCATCTGTGCATGACACTACAAGCTATCATATGGTAATTAATTGTGCTTCAAACTACAGATGGGTATGACATGTAGTGTAGATAAGCAGCAGGGGCAGATGATGTTTAGGGATAAATAGTTACTTTTTTCAAGTGTTGGTACTAGAGATGTTGTGAAGTTTTAATTCACTGGTGAAGTTCCAGTGAAGTCACCCACTTTGCCACTGCAGAACAATCCATGCATTTTTGCTATTAGGCTGAAAATTTGCCTATGTGACTTCGCCAAGAATTTTGCTGCGAATGGCTGAATTTCACCAGCAAAAAGCAGAATTTCACCTGCCAAAGGCAAAATTCTGACATTTTCAGTTTGTAATTCTTTGATTAAATTTAGACTTAGGAAATATTTAAAGCACAAGGTTCTCCTGGTTCTATGTGATAACGGTGATTGCGGAAAGGCAATCTCAGTTAGGGAGAGTCAGGGAACTCCGCCCTTTTGAGTGCCCACCGTTATCATCTGACACCTATTTTAGGTGTCGGGCATTGGGCATTCTAAAGAGGCGAGGACGAAGGTGGAAAGCTGGGCCTTGTGGGGGACAGGAGAGGGTGGCAGATTGGGGTTTTGGGGTCCAGAAGACATCCTGGGGTGAAATGGGGTCAAGATAGAGGTTGTTCCTATCTTGTCCCCATACCCAAGAGTCCCAAAAATATCGGACAGGTACCGAGGTCTTCCCCGACATCTCACCCTGCCTTGGCGGTGTTGTGCAATGCCAGATCTATTAAAAACAAGACAGCTATTGTAGCTGATCTTGTTGGGTCAGCTGATCTGACTTGCATTACCGAGACTTGGCTGGATGAAAATGCTGGCCCTACATTGGCCTCGGCAACTCCAGCCGGGTTCTCGGTAATACACCGTCCAAGGCAGGATCGTAGGGGCGGAGGTGTGGCCATTATGTTTAAATCTGAACTGGGCCTTGTGGATGTTCCATTGGGGAACACCAGATCTTTTGAATATATCCTGGGTGAGGGTGCAGGTTGTGGGATTCTCCTCGTCTACCGTCCACCAGGTGACGGCCGCGAATTCCTACAGGAGATTGTAGACTTCATTGTTGACCTTGTGTTGAGGTTTCCCAGATTAATTATTCTGGGCGACTTCAACACTTGGGTCGACGATGAACTCTCTCATTTTGGTCAAAGTCTCCTCCAGCTGATGAGTGCACTGGGCCTGACACAGGTTGTTACCACCTCTACCCATATTGGAGGTCATTCACTAGATCTGGTCTTTCTCTTGGGTATGGAGATCACTGACTTGGGGGTGGAACCAGTCAGTTGGTCGGACCATTACACCATAAGGTTCAGTTTCAGGGCCCCCTCTAATAGGTCTGCCCCTACGGAGATGGTCCAATACCGCCCTTTAAGGGGTGTTGGCCCCAATGACCTTACGGTGGTATTGGACCTATCGAGTTTGTCGGGTGAATGCATGAGTCCAGAGGATCTTGTACTTGCCTATAATAAGGCTGTGGGAGATGCACTGGACAAAATTGCTCCTGTTCGTGTTCGGCCTCTCACTATCCGTCCAAGGAGTCCATGGTTTGATGGCTCCTTGAAGGAATTAAGGTGAGTAGGCCGAAGGCTGGAGAGAGCCTGGCGGAAATCGGGCCTTGATGTCGACAGGCTTAGATTGCTAGCCCATTATGATGGCTACCAATCAGAAATTACTCGTAAGAAGGCAGAATTCCTGTCCAGAGAGATTTCTGCTGCAAAGAATCGACCGGCTCAGCTTTTCCGGACTGTGGACAGGCTGTGCAATCCAGTCTGTCTTCAGCCTAGAGAAGCTTTTTCTCAACTTAGATGTGAGGAGTTCGCTCGCTTCTTTGCAGATAAGGTTGCCGACATCAGGTCCGGCATCGGTCCGACCTCTCCTTTGGGGGGTCACGGTGGGCAACCGGTTGTACTTAATCCCCGGCCTGCCTGGTTGGAGTTTCACCACCCGGAATTCGCAGACATTGTGAAGATCATCCAATCAATGCGTCCAAGTAGTTGTAGTTTGGATCCGGGTCCTACACCTCTGTTAGTAGGATGTGCTGAAGTCATCTACCCAATCCTTGCTGACATTGTCTGGAAATCCTTGGAGAGGGGGGTTTTTCCTAATCCCCTTAAGGAGGCAGTTGTTCATCCACTCCTTAAAAAATCCTCCTTGGATCCAGACTGTCTAGCTAACTACCAGCCTATCTCTAACCTGCCATTTGTTGGTAAGGTTATTGAAAAGCAGTTGCACTGCAATTGGATGAATATCTCACCTCTCATAATGTCTATGATACTCTCAATCTGGCTTCAAGAAAAGGCATAGTACTGAGACTGCCCTTGTTCGGGTTTTGAGTGACCTCTTAATGGCCAGAGAGATCGAAGAGGCTTATACCATTCTGGCCCTTCTTGATCTTTCTGCTGAATTCGACACTGTAGACCATGAGGTGCTATTGAGCGGGGTTAGGTTTTTTTGACTGTCTGGTACAGTCCACGAATGGTTCCGTTCTTACCTCACTGGTAGGTCTCAGAGAGTTGTCACTGGAATTTATTCCTCTGACACCTTCTTCCTACCATGTGGGGTACCGCAGGGTTCCATTTTAGCTCCCATGTTGTTTGCAGTGTATATGCTGCCATTAGGAGAAATCATCAGGAGATACAGCTTGAGTTTTCACTGCTATGCGGATGACACTCAGCTGTATTTATCCTTTCTCCCCGATCAGAGTGATGCACTCTCTGTACTTAACAACTGTCTGGATGAAATCAGAATTTGGATGAGTTCGAGTTGGTTGAAGCTTAACGGATAAGACCGAGGTATTGGTTGTGGGCCCAGATCATCCTGGGAGGGGTTTGGGTGCGGCACATCCATCAGGCTTATCACTTGGTGGGGTGCCGCTCTCTAGCTCTTGACAGGTGTGAAATCTGGGTGTTATTTTTGACGACGGTCTGACCCTGAAATCTCAGGTGTCAGCTGTTGTCAAGACCTCTTTTTATCATCTGAGGAATATCGCCCGGGTGAAACACCTGATTCCCCAGGAGGATCTTTCGACTTTGGTTCACTTCTTTGTTACAACCCGTTTGGACTACTGTAATTCCCTATACTTAGGGCTCCAGGATTGATATCCGCCGCCTGCAGCTAGTGCAGAGCGCTGCAGCCAAACTCTGGACTGGGACTTGGGACCAGTCATATTACACTAGTGCTTCTGAACTGCATTGGCTGCCTGTGCGGTGGCGTATCATCTTTAAGGGTTGGTTTACTAACCTTTAAAGCCCTACGATCAGGGACCCGTTACCTGAAAGATCTTCTGATTCCCTATCGCCCCCTCCGCTCCGCCAATGAGGGATTGCTAGAGATTCCCAGGGTTCGTTTGAAGTTATCAGGATCTCGTGCTTTTGCTTACTCAGCTCCTACCCTGTGGAATTCTCTACCTCATTGGTTGAGAGAATGCCCGACCGTCGATAGTTTTAAAACTGCTTTAAAAATGTATCTTTTTAACTTGGCTTTTTCTTTATAGTTTATTTGCTTATTGTTGATCTTTGTTTTATTATCATGTACAGCGCCTTGATTTTGAAAGGCGCTTTATAAATAAACACAAATTGAATACATAGCAGAAAATCAGTTTCGGTGATGTACACTCCTGGTGCACAGGAAAAGAGCACCAGAGACTTGTTTTTTTTTTTGTTTTATGCAAGGGGCTGTGCCCCCTGCAACCCGCTACTAAAGGATTCTCAACTCCAGGGGAGTACATGTCTGGGGGGTGCAAAATGGGGAAAACAACTTCACAGCCAGATACAACAAAAGGAACATCCACCCGGACCTGAATCGGCCCCTCACAATTCCATCCAGCCACCCACCATGCTACAGGGCCAGCTCAGCAGCCCACCACTACACTATGCCTAACAAACCATCCTTCCCCTTCCGCCCCTCACTCAGCATGCTCAGCCCCCCCACACGCGTGTACATATAGCGACATCTTGTCACTATTTAGTGTATGCCCCCCATCCAGTTGCCCTTCCTGCCCAGTAGCCCTGTGGACAGGAGCCACGATTGAATTGCCCTTTTTGAAAGCACTCAGTCATGGTCACCATTGTCATGGGCTACCATTTCTCCTAAGGTACACAGCCCAGGATGGCTCATCCAGATAAAAATACTACTTGGATATTCTCATGAATACAAATGCACGAAGAACATTTATTAAATATAAATTTGAAAGATTTGACAGAAATGTTCTTAAAGTCAGATATAAAAAATTATCCTTGGTTGCACAGAAATGTCTTTGTGCAATTGGTTATAAGGAGAACCTATCACATGTCTCATGGGATTGCTCCTGGTACAAGGAGGTCAGACCATATTGGCTTGATCAATTTCTTAATGACTGGAGCAACTTAGATAAAAATATACTTACAGAAATTCTTATGCACACAGAAGATGATTGGTCCATACACACACTTGCTGATTACTTCCTCCAGATCAGCAAAATTAGGAAACATGAAATGAAAAACATTGACATAACTATTATTAAAACATTTGGTCTTACATTTCTACAATTAGCAGAATAATGATTATTTCATTAAAAATTACAGGGTCATCAGATGTATTTGCATTGGTTGAAATGCTGAGAGGCTTTTAATTATTAATACAGATAGATCATTCAGGCCTGAACATTTGTTTAGATATTTCAGTCTAGGGTTATAGTTAGTTGGTTATAATTAATTAACTGGGTTTCACAATGTGTGATACAAACGTATATATGTACTGTATATAAAATAGCATTAACACTTAAAGAATTGGTACTGTATGGTGGCACTGTATGCTTATGAAGATTTTACCCATTTGTCATCAGGAAACTATGATCTGATCCTCAGTATGTCCTTCCTGGCCCTGTATCAACTGTGTATTTGTATTTTTTATTTAAATTCTAAAGTTTAAGTACTGTATGTTTGTACTGAATTGTAAAAACTTACATAGTCGAGCAATAAAAATTACTACTACTACTACTACATTGCTGTCTTTAAGGGCTAGAAACATCTATTTTATTATCTTATTTTACACAAATCAACACAGTTACATCCAGCTGATAGATGCTCAATGCTTTAATACAGATGAACACAATGCAGTATAGTATAAAACATTTTTAGTATATCAGTATTGCAAAAGTTCATTTTCTGACTGTCAATATACTATAATTACAGTATATCAACAAATATTAGCCATTTTGCTGTGAGACTGAGCTTTTTTTTAAAAAAAAAATGATGTTTCTGACCCTAATGGTTCTGAAAAAATAACTTTCTAGAGCTAGTTAATTTCAGAAGGTTTATAATGAAAAGGAGCTCACTTAACTTAGTTTTAAAATAACGCTTGGAATTCAATTAACATTGCTATATTCCATCAGTACAATTTCATGTACCTATACAAAATGATTTATATCAGTACACATACAGTGCAGTATTTATAACCATAATATTTTTGGTTTAAAGTGAATCAGCACACTTACGATGTACAAAAAAGCAGATGCCTAACTTCTCCAGAAGGCGGTGTACAACATTTGATATAATATTAGATGTTGCATCAGATGAAACTAGCAGAGTAGACTGATTGTGATGGTACTCATGGGACTAAAAGGAGAAGACATCAGAAGTTAGTTGTGTATCTGGTGGTAGATATAGCATACGGTATGTCTCTGTAAGACTTCAATTTACAATTATTCAAGCCTGCAACGAAAACACTTAGCTTTCAGAACTGCCTTTTCACTCCAAGAGAAGCTTTTATATTTATAATGGGAAAGAACATTGTTTACTTCCTCTACATCTCCATTCTCCAGTGAGGTAACTATTTTGCTGCTATTTACTACATTGTAATTCATTCTCAGATTCCATACTAGATAGAAACAGGCAAAGGCATATCTGACTCAGGCCATGAACCAATGTGCACATAATGTAATATAGCAACATTGTATTTTAAGGTTAGAAGGAACACTAGGTTATGTTCACACCCTGCTTTATAAGCTTATGATCTGTTGCAATTGTTTTTTTGAAGAATTTCCTTATTTTTTGAGATAGTATAATCGTATCCTTATTTGGCTGTGGGGGCACAGTGCCCTCTGGGCCTTGTGCTCCTATCCCTTCATAGATGCACACATGTATGTTGTGGAAGCATTTTAGCCAAAACAGCAACCAAATTGTCAGCATTGCCTTGTTATTAGCCCACCTCATGAACGCTGGGCTGAGAATTTTCAAATCACTGCCAAAACCTCATTCTGTGCAACCGCAACATCATTCCACACCACAGGTGAGAAAACATATTTTGGTCAGGATTTGAAAATGAACAAGTATCACGCTCATAGGTGATGCATGAAAATGTCTAAGTTGAAAATTTGGGGTGAAAATATTTAAAATTACCAAAGTTACAAGTGCGTGTACTTAAATTTAAATGTGTGCACAAAACTGCACCATTTTTACATATTTTGACCCCACATTTTCAACATAGCCTCCTTATGACCCCATCTCTTGAACAAAAGCAATGAAAAATTTCAAATCACACCCAAAAGGTGATTTTCCCAACTGACTGCAAAATCGTCTTTCAGGACAGATTTGTGAAATTCTGCTGACATTGTCTTGGGGGGGTGGGGTTCCCAAAAGGCCATATTGAAAACTTGGTGTCAAAATATGGGCAAGGTATGCATCAAAGGTAAAAACCCCATTGAAATACACTGAACTGCATTTACGTTAGTTTCTCATATTGTAGTCACTGATTCCAGCAGCAAGATGTGTCTTCGATTGGAGAGTAAGTCTTCACCCTGTCACCTGTCCAGATGAGTAAGGGTGTGTGGGGGTGTACTGGGGGTGTAGGGTGGTGGGTGCTAAGTTGGAGGTGGGGATTGGGGGTCATATTACCAAGGGACCTTCTAGAAAAAATAAACATTGAGGAACATTTTCTTTTTTTGCAGGCAAGGGCAGCAATCCACAGGTGGGGGAGTGCCATTAGTCACCAGGGAAACAATAACATGAAATGGGGACAGTGATTGGAGGGCGGGGGTACCACTAAACATCAGAAAAATAGAAAAAAAACAGGGACAGCAATCAAAGAGTGAGGGGTGCCACTAGCCCCAGGGAATTGGGGAACAAAATGTGGACACCAATAGGAGGGTGAAAGAGTCACTAGATACCAGGGAAATGGAAAAAAAGGGGAACAGAATCAGAGGGTGGGCTTGCAACTAGACACCAGGGATATTAATAAATCTGTGCCCAGTGATTGGGGGGGTGGGAGAGCCACCAGACAATAGGGATACATATTTTCAACTCATGTCCACCTTCTCCCACCCCACCCCCAACTGCCTTCCTCTCATTCCACTCCCCACCCCTACTACTTCCAATCCCTCTTCACCTCCAACCCCACAACCACCCCCACCCTGTACTTCTTCCATCCCCTCATTTTCTCCACTGACCCTCCACCTCTCTGGAGAAAGCCTTCTCAGGCTGCCACACATACACATTTTGGACAAAGCCTTCTCCTGGCTGCCTCACACTACCCAAGCACTTGATCCTGAAATCCATCTACTGACCTACTGTATGCTCTCATCACAGTGCAATTTACTCCCAGAATAGTCTGCTACTACTGCATCTATATGATGAACTGATGGTGAAATGCATTGCGAATTTCTAAACAAATTGTAACCAAAGTGTAATTGGCTAATTAAGCACAACATTTTTACTATGTAACCAATGCAATCATGAAACCAAAGTAATATTTTGTATGCCAATTTATTTACTTTGTGTCTGTTGTTGTTGGTTGACCTGTTCTGTACTATGTCTGACTTGGAACCTTTGTAAACAAGTCCTTGGCTCAAAGGTATTAATCCCAAACTGAAATAAATAAATAAATAAAACATGTGTTTAAAATCCAGCAACAGAATTGGGTGAAACAGTCCCCAATTACCAGAAAACATGTGTTGGTTTCAAGTAAAGATGTTTTTTTTTCAGTTATTAAATTTTGTTTCCCTCACTAACTGACAAATAAAATGGCAGCAGTATAAAAAAAAGACTTCCCATTTGCGACACAGGGTGACCCATCTGCAAAAAAGGATTACTCATTTGCGACAAAGATTTCTTTTTGGAGTGTGGCATCAATAAATTCCCATTGAAAATAATAGGAACTTTAAAATCGAATTTCTTTGGAACGGATTAATATTTTTTCACCAAACAAGCAAACAGCACATCCGTGAGGGAAGCCCTTTCTACCCTGAAAATTGCAGACCACAATTCCAAACTGTTTGGGACCTACAGGTAGACAACAAAACAGCAAAAAACAGATAAAATACACAATGCTTGATGCTCTGCATCTCGATATATGCACAACCGATTGGAATGAAACTTGCCAAATCTTGGGTCTCTGTCAGTGCATGCTAAATTTCAAACAGATTTGTTGCACAGTTGCAAAGTTATTAAAGTGCAAAATTTGGGGTTTAACATTAAGCTGCCTACCCAACCCTAACTATACTGGTGTTATCACACCAGTATGACAGACAGACAGACAGACAGTCAGATATTCTTTGCAAAAACTTTGTTAATGCCTATTCTTTGCAAAAACGTTGTTAATGCTCTAGCTAGGATTGAAGCCATAAAGTAGAAATGTGGTGGCAGGACATTCTTGCCCCTCTACCACCACACAGTAACAGGAAAATATTTTACAGTTTCACCTTTCCTGTGTCTTCTCTAATTAGGCATGGGGTGTGCCTTGGGGTTGTTGTCAGTCAATGCTCACCACATTCAATCATGAAAGAAGCTAAGATGTGTAGAGTATATGAGAATGGGGTGAACACTAGGGCTGACAACCCCAAGGCACACCACACTTTTTGCACTATCCAGAACTCAGAATCATACATCCGACTGGAATGAAACTTGATGCATCCAGAGATCTGCCATGTAAGACTGCTCATGCACAATTATTTGCAAATCTGGTGTACAGTTGCCAAGTTATTAAAGTGCAAAAATTGAGGTTTAACATTGACATGCCAGTACAACACTAATTGTGGGGGTGCGACTGCACCTGTATAAAATATATATAACAATATTCAGCCCATAGGAAACTGATTTGAAAAAAAACAACAATACATGGTTAATTAAGACATTATTTACATTAGTGACAATACAAGCACTACATCCCCTCACTAGCCACATGAAGGATGACACATCTCTATTCCAATACCATACTTTGCTTTGCATTTCTTACAGCTAACATACAGTTTCTGATATGCCACCCTATGAACCCATTCCTCTGATTATTAGTGTATGTGGTATTACAAGACTTTTCCCTAAGCAGCATCCACAAAGACTTCCTAGTAGTGCATTACTATACCCCCACATCTCTATCAAATCAATTATATCTATTGATGTAAATGTTTCTTCTTTCTGGTCAACTTTTAATCACTTAGTACTGAACCTTTGCTGGGAGGGGGTTGAATATGACCTGTGTTTTTCTCTGTCTTCTTCTCTTCCTGACAGCACACTGTGGACTCCTATTATGACTGAAGTTATGTATATTATCCTGTCCATTCAATGAAATTAAATTTTTTGTCACACATTATGTGGATGTTTTAAATAATAAGAATCCCTGAAATAGTCGATCAAGGATTGAGCCCATATTGTGTTGTCCCCTATTATAATCTCCACCAAATCCTGGTCAATGTGTTCCAGTGGATTATATATGTTCCTTGAGGAGGTGTTTACATGTATTATTTCTGACTTATTTTTCCAAAATCCAGGATTAAGTTCAAACTTCTTAGGCCACCTCTAATTAATGGTGTAATTCCTGGTATTACATGTTCTTTCTAACGGGACTGTTGGATGATTTTGGTTGGAAGGGAGATCAAGGGCTGGTGCTTTTGGGATGTGTGTTTTACATAATAATTTTTCTCTTTGCATTATGGCAATACTTATAGCAGAGCTCCCTTACTGACGTTCCATCCCTGCCTATTTCATCACACTCCTCAACTGTGGTCACACTGCTTTTCATCTGCTGAGAGCATCATCAACTCCCTTAATTCTGACCTTTCCTTTTCTTCCAGTATCTGCAATGATTGCAATTGTGCAAATGATAAGCACCATACAGTAATATCTCCCATGGATGCCAGTGTCTCAATTTCTCCTCTGCTGAGATCCATATCTTTACTTCTGTGTACACCCAACTTAATTACTGCAACTCCTTACATTTTGGTCTTTTTGAAACTCATCTGTCAAAACTTCAGTCTGTCATGAATGCTGCCACCCACCTTATTACACAAAAAGAAGTGTAATCATATATCTCCTGTTTTTAGTAACATTCTGACTCCCCAACCCTTTAATGATCCAGTTCAAATGTGTTCAGTTATGTTTCTTTTTAATCCTCCATGGTACCACTCCTGCCTATCTCTCTACTCTTGCTTCATGCTAGTCACCTGATTGTCCACTTTCCTCAACTTCCCATCTTCTCTCTGTACCTGCTAAAAAAAAAAAAACCTGTCTACTATTGGCAGCAGAACATTTTTCTACTGCTACCCATTTTTCTGGGAAGCCTTCCAAACGCTATCTCTTTCTCTCTTCCCCTCACTTACTTTCTTCTGCTTTTTAGATCTCGTTGCAAACCTCTTTTAATTTTACCTTACTATTCATTCTTAGCTTAACTACTTTGTCTTGTTCGGTTCTGGTTCATGGACCTTTGTCACTGTACTATGGGGTAGAGTAGGTAAAACTGGACAGACTGGATGGACCAATTGTCTTTTACAAATGACATTATCTACATTTCCATGTTACTAATAATGACAGTGACTAATGTGTTTATTTTTTTGCAGATTCTATGAGGCATTTTGCAACACACTGTGCATGACAGATGCTATAGAAAAAATGTATTGACATTTTCTTGCACAACTATTGATTGACTGACTCATCACATTAATCTCATCAGTTTTTCAATGAATCAGTGGTATGGGCGGCATGACTGTTTGTGAGTGTGTAGTCTGTTCTGGAGTGTAATGTTTTAAACTGATGGCCTGCCATCTGTTCTGTCCAGCAGAGTCCACTTGCCATGTTAGAGGTTTATAAGTAGGATGCCCTTGACGTCTCCTCTACACTTGCAGTTCAGTTTGCATATGTACTGTTCTTGCTCTTGTGTGTGTGCCATCAATTTATTCCTAATTTGAATGATTAGTCATTTGCTTCTGAGAGTTTGTCTTCCTCTTTCCTGCATCAGTAAACAAGGTTTGCTGTTGACCTCTAGAGATTGGAAGAAAATGTATGTGTGATTAAATATGTGCATCCAGCCATTGTCAGATATTTCCAGATATTTTGCAATATTTCTAAAGAGATTCGTTCTAATGGCCCTAAAGCAGTACTGCAGGCAGGAAGGGATTTCTCTAGAGATATCACAGACATTTCAGGAAAAATCTGACCATGGCAATGGCTGCAACCATACTGAAACATAAACGTTGTCAGCAGATAAGAATCACTTGGCCCACCTAGTCTGCCTTAAAGTATTTACCTATAGTGCCACCGGAGACGCTACTTGGACTCTGGCTTACACCAACCTCTTGCTTCTAAGAGTGCCTTGTGTCTATCTCATGCATTCCTAAAACCTGTGACTGCTCTTTCCCCCACCACTTCCTTTTGGAGGCTGTTCGAAACATCTACCACGTTGTCCTTGAAGAAGTACTTCCTCACATTTCCTCTCAGCCCCCCCAAGCTTCATAGTGTGACCTCTTTTTCTTGAGCAGCTTTTCCTTTGAAAATTTTTATTTTCCTGTACCTTGTTTATTCCTGTGAGGTATTTGAATGTCTATATCATATCCCCATTCCCTCCTGTCTTCCAGGGAGTACATATTTAAATCCTTGAGCCTTTCTTCATAGGGCTCCAGATGCAGGCCCTGCACTATTTTGGTTGCTGTCCTTTGCACTGCCCCCACCCTATCTATGTCCTTTCAGAGATGGGGCCTCTAAAACTGTACACTGTACTCAGGGTGGGGTCTCACAAGTGATCTATATGCGGGCATTATGACTACCCTCTTTGTGTTGGTGATACCCCTCTCTGTGCATCCTAGCATTCCGCTAGCCTTTCCCACTGCCTTGTCACACTGTTTAGCTACCTTCAGGTCATCAGAAATGATAACCCCCCCAGGTCTCTTTCCTGTTTTGTGACTACTAATACCCCCAGCTTGTATATTGCTCATGGGCTTTTGTACCCTAAGTACATGATTTTTGCACTTTTTTGTGTTGAATTTTAGCTGTCAAACTCGTGACCATTTTCCTAATGTCTTTAGATCCTCATTCATTCTTTCAACCCCCCACAAGTTATGTCTACTCTGTTGTAGATTTTTGTGTCCTCCACTAATAGGCACACCTTCCCCATAAGCCCATCTGCAATGGCAATAAAAAAGACATTGAAGAAGGCTGATCCTAATACTGACCCCTGTGGCACCTCGTTAGTCACCTTGCCCTCCCCAGAGTGTACCCCATTTACCACCAGTCTTTGGATCCTATCACTAAGCCAACTCTCCACCCATTTTACTATTTCAGGACCTACTGCTAGGCTACTCAGTTTTTTTACCAGTCTTCTATGTGGAACATTGTCCAAGGCATTGCTGAAATACAGATAGACCATGTCAACCACCCCTCCCTGGTCCACTTCCTTTGTTACACAGTCAAAGAACTCAATCAGGTTTGTCTGGCAGGATTTCCCCAGATGAATCCATTTTGCCTAAGATCTTGTAGACCTCTGATAACAAAGTGTTCTCCAGTCCTTTCCTTCAGTAGTGGTTCCATTACTTTGTCCACTGCTGACATCAGGTGGACCAGCCTGTAATTTTCCACCTCCTCTCTGTTTCCATTTTTGTGGAGTTGGTCTACATCTTTCCTCCTCTAGTCCCAGAACTTTCCCTGCTTCTATTGACTGGTTGAATAGGGCTGTGCCAGCTCCTCCCTGAGCTCCCTCAGCAACCTGGGATGCACTGCATTTGGACCCATTGCCTTGTCTACATTTAACTTTGACAACTCCCTTAGGACTCTTTCCACTGTGAACGGGCTAGTGTTCACCTCCTGACCCTTTATGCCATTGTCTTGTAAAAAAGGGCCCATTTCCTACGCCCTCCTCCATGAACACTGAACTGAAGTATTTGTTAAATACATCTGCTTTTCAATGATCCTCTTCTACAGAAACCTCCCCTTCCCCTTTCAGTCTTAACATCCTTCCCTTGGACTTCCTCTTTTCACTAATGTATCTAAAAATGTTTTATCCCCTTTTTTACTGATTTGGCTATATTTTCCTCTGTTTTCATGTTTGCACTCCTAACAGCCTTCCCTGCCTCCCTTTGTTTCTCCTGGAAAGTCTCCCTACCCTCCTCCTTCTGTGTTCTTTTGTAGTTTCTGAAGGCTACTTTTTCTGCCCTTACTTTTTATGCTGCCTCTCTAGAGAACTATATTGGTATTTTTCTCTCTTGCCCTTGCTGGCCTGCCTGACACAGTGTATAGTAGCTTTTTCAATTCCTGCCCTTATTGTAGCCTGCTGTTCTTCTACTCTCCCTAGTTTCCCTACCCCTGCCATGACGTCTCCTATTTTCTTAAAATCAGCCCTCTTGAAGTCCAGAACCCTTGTTCTCATGTTGGTTGATTCTGGCCTGTTCTTATTACCACACCATCCTGTGATCACTGGTCCCCCACTGTGACGTCACCAGTGCTATCCCTGTTTATCAGTACTAGGTCTAGCAATGCCCCCTCACAAGTGGGTTCCTCAACCAGTTGTCTGAGGAATGCCCCCTGAAGGGAGTCCTAGATGTCCCTACTCCTGGTTGTTGCTGCAGTTGGGAGGCTGCAATCCATGTCTGGCAGATTGAGGCCCCCTACTACTACACCTCTCCCTTGCAAACCATCTTATAGATTGCCTCCAGCATTTCCTTATCCATTTCTCCCATCTGTGATGGAGGTCTGTAGACCTCCCCTGTGTGAAGAACTGCTCCTTTCCTCTTTTCCAGGGTAATCCACAGCACTTCTGCACCTTCCTTCCTCTCATGCAGTTCTGTAGCTTTTATGTTGTTTCTTACATAAATAGCCTCTCCTCCCCCTTTTCTTTCTACCCTGTCTTTCCTAAACAGATTATATCCTGGTATAGACACATTAAGGTTATGGTTTTCATTAAACCAGGTTTTTGTAATAGTTACTAAGTCCAGGTCAGTTTGTGCCATGGTGGCTTATAAGTCTTCAATTTTGATGTCCAGACTGCGAGCATTGGTACACACAGCTGTCCAGATTGTTATCACTTTCTTTCCTTTTTGCCTTTTGCTTCCTTTATCATTTATTTATTTATTTATTTGTTGACTGGGTAGGAATACTGATCCCATGGACCATTTTCAGGCATGACCTGGGCCACGGAGATGGCACAAATATATAGAGATACAATACATCAGGGAACAAATGCATGAAGGTCAATACAATGCACTAGGTAAACAGAAGTAGGAAAAATTACACAGAGGTTATGTGGGGGGGGGGTAGGGCATAACACCCGAAGGGTACAAATTCACTGAGATATCTAAAAAGCAAAAAAGCATGTAAAACAAGTTCAATTGTAAACTTCCTAATTTGGCCATGACTTAGAAGGTGTAACCGTGGAAAGGCTATGTCACAAGATGCCCCCCCTTCTCAGCTTTAAACATTTCTTCTACTTCTTGGATTACATTTTTATTTGAGTCCGTCTGGGGTTCTACTTCCTCCAGAATTCCATAGTTAGCCTCAGGAACTTGTGGGGGGGGGCAATTTTTGTCTCCCAGTCTTATTCCACCTCCCCCTTGGCTAGTTTAAATGGTACTGGGTTACAATGTCAAAACTGAAATAGCACAGGTCAAAACTGTGCATTGAAAGCAGCTAAAGAAAAAACAATTACAGGGACATAATAGCAAAGGTGCGTAATAGCTAGTGGTGTCCCTATAGCTGTTCAGGGGATTGGGATAAGGGTTCTGTTGTGGGGTGTGCTTCCCAGCATCTGCCATGGCTCTGAAGCTAGAGCCACATGCTGTGGATTGTGGTGGAGCATCAGTGGACCAGGGATCAAGTCCCAGTCCTGGAAATTTTTTTTTATTTTGGGTGTGTTAAACATTTCTTCCCTTCCCCCAGGTTTCTCCCCATCCCCGAACATCATCCCTCCCCAGCAGTTTGTTATTTTAATGTGGGGGGGCAGGGGTCATGGGTGGTGCAGCAGTTTGTATGTTCTGTCTGCTGTGCCTAGTTTGTGAAGGTGGCGCTCGATGTTTTTGCTGAGCACTACCTTTGCTTTCGGCAATTTGGCTGTACAGTTTTTGACCACGCTGTAAATGTCATCGACATTTTGACCCGGTGCCTTTTAAATTCTTGCCATTGTAGCTTTTAATCCTTTTACTGAGGACTACAGCCCATTTCTTGGATGGATGCATGCTGTCCCCTCTGTACAGTCATGTCTCCCTCCAGGTGTTGCCCCAGTCCTCAGTGAACACAAAACATTCCTGTCTGCACCAATTGTTCAATCAGGCATCAACAATCCTGGCATGGAGAATCCTATTGTCACCCATGTCATAGGTGGGTAGCACTTCCGAGAAGGTCACTGATCATTCCACCTGCCTAAGACCCTCCCCCAGCTCCATAAACTCTTCCTGTACTATGGCTGGCTGATCCGTAACCAGGTCATTCATCCCCAGAAGGACAATGACATCTAGTGATGCCTCCCTTCCTGCTGCCCAGTGATCCTTTCAATCTTTTTCCCATCCCTGCTTGCCATAGTTCCAGGAAAGAAACAACCTCCCTTTCCTCCTCACTACTTGCTCTCAACGTTATCCCCATAACAGGGTATTCACCTATGAGGATTTGCTTCCTCCTCCTCTGGGGCCTCCTGTCATCCCCTGTTGGGTCTCCACTGGGGATGACCCCAACATCCTCTTTGGCCAGTTCTGCAGTTGAATAGGGAGACATTCTTGCTCTACCAGGGCTGTGAAGGAGTTCTGTAGTGGATCCAGTTTTGGGATGTGCATATACTCCATCACCCTAACCCTCTCTGAGCCTATTGTTGTCCAGTTATTCCTCCTTCCGGGCAACTTTTGAAGTAGTTGTAGTGGAACAGGTGGTCCCTGGCTGCGGGAGAATGTCCTTCAAACCCAAGCCTGCTTGGCCTTGAATTTATAACTTCTTCCCTCACCTCAGAGAGGTGCATGCATACAGGTCAGCAGTGCAGCCTCCAGAAGGTGCCACAGAAGACTGCTGGCCCACAGGGACTACACTACACTTTTCCTCTCATTCTATGATGTCTGCTTCTCCTTTTTGCCTCATATGTACAGTATATTATTTGACAATTTACAATACCCTCCTGCAACTGTTCCTGTCCCCTGACCATAGTACAATCTTCCACCTGTCACTTGCAGAATTGTACTGCTATGCTCTGGGATTACCCCCACCCAGACATGGTATTGCTCACCACTGCTGATCAAGTGCAATTCTAGTTTACCTTAAGCACCTCATTGTACAGTTTTACCTTGCTCGGAACATTGGTTCTACACATCTGATTATGTATTGTACTTCGCACATTATTTTTGTTTGCACTGTTTTACTTGGCATTTAATATTGTGGCAACACAACTGTTAATGTTGTTTTACTCTTCTACTTATTGTATTGTCTCCTTCTCTTCAACTACCACCCCCCTACACCAAGGACGCATCTGGAAGTGAGCTTATGCCAGCTCAGTATGTCTTTCCTGCTAAAACGTTTGAAATAAATAAGTAAATAAATAAAATATAAATAATTCATGTCTTAAAATGCTTGTAGTACAAAAGAGAAAGCCATGATTTTGTCATTTGAAAAATTTGTATGGAGTTGTTTTACACTTTGGTTGGGGTGTGATAGAAGGACTGATGTGCACAGATTGTTGCCTTGAGCTTAGGGGTCCATGTGGAGTTTCTTCTGTCTCCCCAGGCTGCATTGATTGTGCCAAGCCTTGCCAGCTGGTTTTAGCAGGACATTGTTACTCCAGCTTTGACCTTCTGACATTTGAAGGGAGCATTTACAGGCAGCTGTGTACATTAAAGCCACAGTGAGAAGTCATGCACATATAAAGCAGGGAGCAGGATGTATTCATTTTTGCACCAGACAATTCCTTAGTCATAGGTGGAAGTACATGATGCAAATGACTTGATGAGCTATATGTACATACTTTGCAGAGACATGAATGAAGGATAGTATAGATGAACAACAAAGAGAAAGATGCTGGTAGATAATGCCATGCCATCAGTAACAACATGGTATAGGGAAACAACAGTCAGAGCCCTGCACCCCCAACACTGCAAAAAAATCTGAGGCTGGTTTAAATGATAACAACTCCTTTATTATAAAGGGAGTACATGCTGCAGTGTAAAAAAAACAAAATACCTCCAGAGGAGCTTCCGGCAAAGACAGCATTTCAAACAGCAACTCCGTTCTTTCTCTTTCTCATTCCTAGCCAGGGATTGGTACATATTTGGATGACAACCAATGGTAGTTGCTGTCTCATTTCAAGATCTCATCCTTGTGCCCCACCTACTTTAACTCAGTCCTTCTCTCTAACATCTGAACTTGTCTTGTTTGTACTCCTACCCTTTGGCCTACCCCATGGCTCTCCTATTTTCACATTCAAGAGGACTGCTAGTTACAACTTGAACATGCCAATTTAGGCTTCAGGTGTTTCAACCAGTTTGTGCCAGTTGCAGAACAATCTGTCCATGATAGTACCATGATTGCATTCCTTCTGAAACCCGATTGAATAATAAGTTTTGGAAACCCACTTTTCCAATCTTATATGTGCTGTATATATCCCTCTTCAACTTTTTATAAGTGAGTGCACCTCTGATCATAATTTGTTGCCATTTTGATGCAGTTCTGAATTTTAAGTAGAGAAAGGATAGTCCTGTCTAGATGTGGCCTGCTTTCTGTTGGCAGACACCCTGAAGGTGTATTTGGTGCATGAGGGAAGTCATGTACAGATGCTGATATTCTCAAATGCTCTATATCCTCATCAAATTACCCCATTTCTGTGTGGTGTCAATAGTAAGTGATGCTACATGACTATTTTTGTTTTAGTTGTTTAACCAGGAATAGCACACTTTTTTACAGGAGTGACCTGGGAGCACAAAGAAGTTAAGTGACTTGCTTAGGGTCACACAGTATGCAAGTGGAAGCTGTGGGATTCAAACCCAGGTCTGGTCTGCTGGATGTCACCAGATTTGCAGCTCAGAGCCTTAGACCACTGCACTATACTGCCTCATATATATTTAGAAATGCCTTTACAGTATATTCAGAAATATCAATGACTAAACCTCCACATTATTATGATTTGCTTGAGTCTGTTCAAAAAAAGTGTTTTTAAGCTTCTTCTATACATATCTTGTTAATCCTTTGCCATTTAGTTAGATCAGCAGACATTCTGAGTAAAATAGTACTGTTAAGGTCTTGCCCAAGTCACAGGTTTGCAGATTAATGACTCACTCAAGAAGCAGTCAGCAGTTAAGATAAAAAAAAGTTAGAATGCTGATATTTAAGCCCTTCAGTTGCATTTTAAATCTTCTGTGTAACAGAGCATCTTATCCTTGGTGTGAAAAAGATAAAACAAAAACTGGTTCCAAATGTAGTTTTTCATTGGTATGCCTTTTTTTTATTCAAATATATACTGTAGAAGCAGTTATAAGAAATTCTGGGTCATGTGTTCTAACAGTTATCTTTGCTCAGCTTGATCCAGTGCATCACTATAGGTGCAGCTTACAGTACTCTCAGGCAGGAAATTGCATGTGGGTGATCTACAGACATCAAGGGCAGGAAGAAGAGAAGAGAGAGAGAGAGACCATGAGGTTGGGCAGGGAGAGAAGAGAGAGAGAGAGAGAGAGACAATGAGGTTGGGCAGCACTAAAAAAGGAGGAGGCAAAGAGGGAGGTGATGTGGTGGGAGATATGAACTTGCCACATATTGATTGGGTCTTTCCAATGGCCAGGAACTCAAGAAGTCAGGACCTGTTGGTTACATTGCAGGACTGTCTGCTGGTTCAACTGGCTAAGAAACCCCTTAGGCAGGCTGCTGTTCTCAGTGTTGTACTCACCAACTCAGAAGTGTTTGGAGGAATGAGGGTTGGGGATACACTAGGGTCCAGCAACCATAACTCCATATGATTCGACCTGGCCCTTGGGACACATAAGCCCTCATCAGAGTTTGAAGTCTTAAATTTCAGAAGGGCAGTCTTCAGTCAGATGAGGGAACTGGTCCAGGACAAATTAGTTTGAGTGGATAGCATCAAGGATGAGGAGGAAAGATGGGGGGCAAACTAGGGGGCCATTCTCAAGGCAGCAAAGTATTGCATGAGGATGGTAGTCAAAAGAAACAAGTAAAAGATAACAAAATGGTTCTCTGGAAAGATCAGAGAAGAAGTGAAAGCCAAAAGGAAGGCCTTCACGAGGAACAAGGGAAAACAAAGGAAGGAAAATGGGGAAAGTATAAAATGAGAGCTAGAGAAACCAAACAGCAAAGGCAGACACAGAACTGTGTACTTTGGAGGGGTCACGGGAGAGGGAAGCAGTGCTTTATATATACTGCGGGAAAAGAAAGAAGGAAGGAGGAATTCTTAGGCTACTAGAGAGAGGTGGGGTAACTGAGGAGTAGGGGCAGAAAGCTGCCATTCTTAATGATTACTTCTGTCCTTTATCACAAGGGAAGACAGAGGGCATCTGCCAGAGAGTGGAATTAAAAGGAAACATTCATGTAATAAAACAATAAAAACATAACCATTAGAACAAAATACCAACAACAGCTTAATCTGATTCAATTTCAGTTGGTTTCCATCTGTGTCTCTCCCGCTACCCTGAATGATGCTGAAAATAGGCAGAACTTCATAGCACTCCTTTCCCAGACAACAAAAACTAAACAAATAACTGTACAGTCACTGCCATAGTTTGAAAGCATGTGAATAGTTCTTTCAAATGAGGTATTCAGCTAACCTATAACTGGAAGTACTGCAGAGTT
The DNA here is from genome assembly GCA_016271365.2 of Neoceratodus forsteri. Taxonomy (NCBI): domain Eukaryota; kingdom Metazoa; phylum Chordata; order Ceratodontiformes; family Ceratodontidae; genus Neoceratodus; species Neoceratodus forsteri. The sequence continues at coordinate 195,113,863 of JADMNL010000023.1, forward strand.
ATAGCTGACTGAGTCTGTTCAATATTAATACTACATCGTAGCCATTTGTAGCACATTTTGATGTCATTGAGGAAAAAGTTGTGCTTGACTCAATGTAGTTAGGCACAGCTTGTTCCATGATGACATCACAATGTTCTACAAATGGCTACAATGTAGTATTAATATTCAACAGACTCAGTCTATACCTCTGAAGTATTTCTAAAGATTAGCATAATACCTGGCTTTGAAAAGCATTTTGTGGACTTTCAAACTGTGATGGTCATTGGAGATCCTTGAGTTGAGGTAGCAAGTATTTACGAGTAAAAGGGTGTGAAATGGACTAGCAGCCCTAAAGAAAAATAATTCTTTGGACCAGATGGGATGCATCTTATGGTGCTCAAGGAACTGGCAAGAGAACTAAATGAACCACTGGTAGGTCAGTTCAGTAGCTCAATTCAGACAAGAGTAATTCCAAAAGACTAGAGTATTGTGGACAAAGTCATGTTCTATAAGGCTGGGGACAAGGAGCAACCATGTCACTACAGACTTGTCAGTCTTACCTCTATTGTTGGTAAACTGATGAAGGCACTATTCAGAGAGGACCTTGTGGACTACCTGAAGAGCAATGGACTGCAGGATAATAAACAGTATGTGTATGTGGCAGGAAGGACTTGTCACTCCAACCTGATAGTATTCTTCAACTAGGTAACAAGGGTAGTGGATAAAGGTCACACTGTGGATTTACTCTACTTTGATTTTAGTTAGAGATTTGACTCAGTGCTTCACAGAAAGTTGATGAAAAAGCTAGAAGATATGGGAGCAATGAAGAACACAATAAGATGGGTGAGAAACTGCATGAAAGGGAGATAGCAAAGGGTTGTGGTTAATGGGCCAACTCAGAAAGAGGGATGTCACCAGTAGGATGCCACATGGGTCAGTCCTGGGTCCAGTTTCAATATGTTCATCAGCTATATGGGAAAAGGATTCTAGGGTAATATGTTTGTTTTGCAGGTAACACTAAGCTCTGTGGTAGGGTAGACTGCAAAGAGATCAGGGAAATGCAGAGTGACTTTCAAAGGCTAGATAAGTGATCAAAGATTTGGTACTTTAATTTCAGTGCCAGAAAGTTCAAAGTCATATACACAGGGAACAACAACCCCAAGATAGAGTACTGGATGGGAACAGTGAAACTGGGCACATCTTCTGAGGAAACAGACTTAGGGGTCATCATCAGTGACTTCTAAAGCAATCAAACCTGTGTAACAGTTACTACATTAAGGAAAACAGAATCCTGGGGTGCATAGAAAGAAGTTTTGACAGCAGCAGGAAGGAGGTATTACTACTTCTCTACTGATCACTGGAGAGACCCCACCGGGATTACTGTACTCAGTTCTGGAGTCCTCAACTACAGAAAGATAAGGACAGGATGGAGGCAGTGCATTGCTGGGTGATCAGAATTATTCTTGGTAAGCAGGGCAGACCTTTGCAGGATCAGCTCAAGGCCCTGAACATGTACTCGCTGGAGGCCAGATGAGAGAGGTAAGATTGTATGGTGAACTTTAACCCTTAGGCTGACAGCAGAATTAGAATGTATAGGAATTCTGGACTGATATATCGGTCCATGGCCCAGCAAGGGTTAAACTCCTAAAAGGATTAAATGAGCTAAACTGTGAGGAACTGTTTAACATAAGTAGCAGTTCAAGAACATGGGACAAATAGAAATTGATGAAGGGGGAGGTTCCAGGAGGAAGTCAGAATGATTCATTTTTCACAAAGGGTGGTGAAACCATGGAAAAATCTGTCAGCTGATGTGGTGGGTTCCAAAACTAAATGATTTCCAGCACTGCAGGGACAGAGTTAAGGGCTTAGTGGCTGTTCAGCATGGTAGCGGTAAGGTGAGGAGCATGTGGGTGGATAGTGTGGTTCTAACTTTCTGTCACAGCCAGCACCCCAGATTCAGTCCAGAGAGGCCAAAAAAAAAAAAAACAGAGCTTTCAGCAAGGGTGATTTTCAGCCAGGAAAGCCAAAAAATAGATTCTTATTTAAAAACCGGGACTGTCTATCGCAAAGCACTAAGAAAAGGTGCTAACTTCAAATCCTGCGGAGCTTCTTAAATTGCTGGTGGTTCCAGCAGTTACAGTTGGCAGCAGCAGGGGACTTTACCGCATCAGGGGTTGGAGGGCTCCTCTCAACTTTTCTTTCTGTTGCTGCCCTCCCCTCACACCGTGGATGCCAGCACACCAGATTCGGCCCAGAGAGCTGAAAAAAAAAACAAAAGCAGAGCAATCAGTGAGGGTGTTTTTTGGCCAGGAGAACCCAAGAAATGTATTTTATTTAAAAATCAGGACTGCCAATTACAGTACAAAGCATCAAGAAAAGGTGCCAATTTCAAATCATCTGGAGCTTCATAAACTGCTAGTGGTTCCAGCAGTTACAGCTTTTCTTTCTCTCACTGCCCTCTCCTCTCACTGTGGACTCCAGAACCCCAGATTCAGCATGGAGAGCTGCAAAAAAACTCACAGCTTTCAACAAGGGTTTCTGGACCCCCACCCTCCCCTGCCTCCTCCATTTATTAAATCCCCAGTATCCACAGATCAACATAGGCCCATGTGAAATGCTGATTACCAATTGGGTTGTCTAATGAGGAGGAGGTTCTCACTAGAATACCTCAAAAACAGCAAAAGGTAAACTTTATAGAGACTTCCAATCCTCTAATGGCATGCTAGGCACACACACGGTGCACACATGATCAAAAATGTCCTAAGTTTGCATATTTTGTATTTTCCCTATGCTTCTGTAAATACCATATCAAAGTGGACTCTGTTCAAAACTGCTAATGGAAGCAAGGAACTACCCCAAGGAATCTGCCGAGTCCATTGAGCAGACAGGTCAGTGGAAAGTGAACCGGTGATAAAATTACTCATGGAAAGGCTAAGCTGGGTGCCCTGCTGAGGATAACTGTGAGCATTGATCAAGTGCTAAGCTTGGACACATACACCTCTCCTGAGGTCAGTTATCCTATCTATTACTAAGCCCAGTCCCAGTTCTAGATCAGTGTTTAGCTATGGGGCTTAGACATCTATACTTCTACATAGAGGTTAATGTGTAGCCAAACACAGAAGCAATCAAGATGAGAATGGGAATTTCTGCTGTTTACCTGCACATAAGCACAGGCAAAAGCAATCAGCTGTTCTGAACAGGTGGCACTTTCACTGGAGCACGAAAAAGTGATTTTTCTGTAAGACAGCTGGATCACTCATAATAGGCTGAGTGATAATATCTGCAGTTTTTTTAAATAAAAAAAGGCACATTGATTCATGATTTCAATGCCTAACAAAAAGTGGCATCCACATGTTAGATTGTTCAGTGCAGCTGTGCATATCACTGTCAGGTAAACACCAGGGAATCCAGCTTAGAAGATTAGTTAACATTTCCAGAAGATGAATCCCTCTTCTTGTATAGCCATGTGGGCTATATATGTAAAAGTACTCTATTTCATGATCACAAACATACACAATTAAAAGAAAAATAAAATAGGGACTACTGCCTTTTTTACAAAATTTGCTCACCCTGGCAGGCCTCTGAGAGAGTTGTCAATTGTCACTGTGAGGTTTAAAAAAAAAAAATCACCCTGTCACACATTGTTTCTACTGATGTTTTTCTTTTTGCTTTTGCCAGTCTGTGTTCTAAAACAGAGTACTTTTATATAAATAGTATCATGTCCCACCAAAAAAGCAAGGAAGGCTTTTGCACTGTAGTGCAGAGGTGCTGCTCTTTGGAGGCTGACTAAGACTTGAAATACAGTAGTCACAAAAATCCAAGTGTTGAGAGCATTCAGGGTAGACTGTCACCATACAGTTCAACTGCGTAATTTAATGCACAGATGCAAATCCACAATGAAGGATGTATTTAAAAACGTTTATTACTTGTACAACCTGCTGTCAGAAACCAGTTAATGGCTATGAGTTGAAAGTAAATGTTTTTGAAATACTATTTCATTGCAGATTTGTATTTTTGCATTTAATTACCAAGTTGAACTGTATGGTCAATCAATCAATCAATCAATCAACTTATTTGTTGGGTGCCCCTTCCTGGAGGCTCTAGACACCGTACAATAAAAGGAATAAAACAGTAAAATTACATACATAAGAGTGCATCATAACTTAGTTAAAATTAAGCAAGTGCAAAATAAAAGGTATCTGCAGGGAATTAACAGATATCAGCGGGAAATGCCAAGTTAAAAAGATGAGCTTTTAGGCCCCTCCTAAATCTCTCCACTGAATGAGCCTCCCTGAGAAGTCTTGGCAGTGAGTTCCAGAGGACTGAGGAGGCCACCATGAATGAACAGTCACCCAAGGTTTTCAGCCTGGTCCTTGGAACCACTAAGAGGTCCTCAGTGAAGGAACCAAGGGAGCTGGCCTAGATGGCAGCGGTAGGAATGTGAGACAGGTTACCAGACCTGATCCATATAGGACCTTATAGGTGAGCAAGCCCAGCTTGAAGAGACCTCTCCACCTGACCATCAGTCAATGCAGACCCCACAGGACCAGGGTTACATGATAGGACCTGGGCAGTCCTATCAGCAGCCTGTCTGCTGCATTCTGCACCAGCTGCAACCAACAGAGGTTCTCCCCATTGACTTTGAGATAAAGAGCATTAAATCAGTTGAGCCTGGATGTTACAGAGGCATGTACTAGTGATGGCAGGTCTTTGGGTGGAATTACGGGTTTAATCCGGGCAATGTTCCTTAAGTGGCAGAAATCACTTCTGATGACAGCTGACACCTGAGCTTCAAACGTCAGCTTGTCATCAAGGACAACACCCAGATTCCTTACCTTTGATGATGCCATCAACTGGACCGATCCCCAGGACCAAGCTTGTTGTCATCCTGGCGGCATCCCCATAATGCCCAGGTGACCAGTAATTTTATTATTTGCTCAGCCTACCCTGACTGCTCTCCACACTTGTGTTTTTAAAAGACTAATAAAAAAGGCGGGCATCCCTGTGTACCGCAATCACCCCAACATACAAACACACCAACACACTCAATCCCCAGAAAATTACATCAATTATAAAAAAAAAAGCAGGATCATAATCACTTTGCAAAGACTGAAAGATCAATACCAGAATAAGGTCAATAACAGTTGCTGTATTATATAAAAAATTCACAGTCACATTATGAACAGCAAAAATACTGTATTAATTATAAGGTAAGTAGTCACAGTGGCTAATGAAAAAGTAAACAGTGCTGTCCAATTGATAATCCCTCACCCACCATCCAACCATAACAACTGATAAACCCATTTTCAAACCCCACTACATAGGGAATGTATTTCCAGGAACAGCTTACTTGAATCCCACCACTACTGGCAAAAGAACACATACAGCTAGCACAAGTATCCACTTACACTAATATAAAAATGTATTATTATAAGGTGGTACCTAGTTTGACTGCTGCCTTCCATGCAGTAACCTGCACATACAGTACTCTCACCTCCTCAGCAAGCTGCTAAATAACAGTTTGCTATCATGTGCATATTGAAACAGCTGACACAGTATGCAGGCGATTATAAACTGACATTTAGTGGCAAGGTGAGGAGATAGCAGGATGGTACTGTACTAGCCAATGAGTAACAAATAGTAAAACAGTGGCTCTGGAATGGCTGATGTTTCTAATTACCAATGGAGAAGGGCAATAACATAGGTATTATGGTAGGTAATGGGAGCTGTGGGGTAAACATAAATTAAGCAGCAGCATAGGCTGTGAGAGAAAGGTGTTTGAGGGTTTACAGTTAGTGAAATGAGGCAAAATGAAAATAAAATTAACAAAAGAATGCACCTCAGTAAACATCTTGTGAAGTACACATGCATGCACATTAGCACCATACATCCACATCTCCCGAAGCATTTGTTTTAGGAAAAATAAATAAATAAATAATGTGAAATCAAGTTGCCACAACCCCTTGCACCTCCCAACACAAAACATTCGATGACCAGCAGTTATAAATTTCCATGAATCACAGGTTAAAATCCCACAGCACCCAGCTTCTAAATAAATGCAACTACTGTAGCACCAGTCATACCTGTCAACTGTCCCTGATTTTCAGGGATGTCCCTGATTTTGCCTCAAAATGTCCCTCTGTTCCTCGTAAAATTTGTGTTTTTGTGACATGCTACCAGTAGACAACTACATGAATGTAACATAATTGTATTATGTGCCATGATCCCATAGTTGACTTCAGCATCACCATTCATTCAGGGACCAGAGCATACAACCCGCTTAAAATCAGTTGCACAGTAGAGAGATAGGTTGCACTGCTGGTTAAAGTAAAGGATATTCATCAGTTTTAACTTTGCAGTTTGACATTTTTACACGAGGAAATCACGAGCTATGCAAACCATCAGGAATTGATTAAAACAAAAACAAGCCTGTCATAAATATGACAAGCAGTACAAAAACCAGCAGTAACCTACACCATATTTAAAAGACTTAAATGAATGGCTGGTAAATGTTTTGTTTTAAAACATGTATTCTTTGTCATGAGAATACAAATGGCCATTGCTAGTTTCATGTAACAAAAAAAAGGCATGCTTTATTTTTCTGGGAAAATCTGATGCTTCTTTCTCAAGGAACACCTTACTGACAGCTCCTCTGTAGTCCATGTGCCTCTGCAACAAAAACTGGAACCAATATTTAAAATATGACTTACAGTTTTAATGCAGTGGCCCTTTAGGATGAGCAACTAGTACAGTTTTTTTTTTTAAATAAACTGAGCCCCAGGCTAGGCTCCATATTCCAGAAAAAAACTGAGTAAAAACTGGGGACAGCAGGATCCTACTGAAAACAAGATATAATCTGAGTTGTGTTATCCTAACTACAGTAAGTGCTTAAAAAAATAATCAAAGCAGGATCACATTGAAAAAGAGAGATTGCATCTCAGCTGAGTTATCCTGGGCAAATGTACTGCAAAATTATGTAAAACACATGACCCTGCAGCAGAAACCCACTGAAAAGGAGCTTTCTCATCCAACATGATCTGTCCTAGAAAAATACGTTATAAAAGTAAGACCACACTAAAATTGAGATATTAAATGTCACTTCTACTATACTTGCTAATTGCAGTATAAAACTGTATATTCAGGACACCATTGCAAATGGCATACTGTATTACATCACATCTGGTCTATCTTGGGTTAATATTTAGTTAAATGTGTATAAGCAGGACCCCATACAACAGCAATGCAAGCCATGGATATTAGACATTGAGCAATGCTTGTTTTCATATTTGTTTCTGTGACTGTCAAACAGTATGTCTTATTTCATGAAGTTGCCTAAAGTGAGCAGGACAAGAGTTTATGATTTCATAAATATTCTAAAGTAAAAGGCTATTTATTGAGGTACTTGAACGATTTATGGAGGTTTACCAGGAGGCTGTCAATTTGCTTTACTATTCTTTTGACTCAATAGAGAAATTTTCAATGTTATCTCCTTTTTTATGGCTTGCTGAGTCTCCAATGAAAGTCAGTGTGCGTGTGTGTGTGTGTGTGTGTGTGTGTGTGTGAGTGAAAGAGCACTATTTACTTTTGATACACTTTTAGAAGGGACTTATGTTTCTCTTGGTGACATTTCCCACTCCACACCCAGCTCAGAAAGCAGATGTGTTGAATGTGGAAGGATTCCACTCCTACCTAATAACACAGTTGCAGGGAGGAGGGAAGGGGAGAGGATGGGATGGGGAGATTTTCAAGACAGGAAAACTGGGGTTTGGAGGCTTTGGCAGGAAACAGAACTATTTTTGTTACAACAGTGTGGGAACTATATGGCTAAAAATGATATGTTGTGGTGGGAAGGGTGAGTGCCAATCACAAAGATGGGGAAAGGTCGAGTATTTTGCATTTAATTTAATTACTTCACCTAGTACTTGGCTTGGTAAAGTCCTACTTCACGCAGAGAAAAGTAGGCACTTCACTTCATGAGACTGGGAACTACATGGCTCAAAACTATATGGTGCAGTAGGAGGGAACTGGTGTCATTAACACAGAGGGTGGATAGTTGTTTCTCTTGTTTTTTTATATAAAAAAAACAGTCAGTTACTTGACCTAGTACTAACTGAGTGAAATGCTACTTTGCCCAGCAGAGTGCTACATGGAGAAATGCACAAAGTAGGCACTTCCTACTTTATGAAGTCAGGAAACTTTGCAAAGTATTTTGCAAAGTAAAGTTTCCTAACTTAACATTTTTAATCCCATTATTCCTATTTGGATGAAGCATGGACACCACATAAAATAATGTGAGTGCATCTTCTGGTGATTTGTGCAAGCAGTACAATAAGTACACAGAATCTTGACTCTCTTCTAGAATACCTGATTCTCCTTTACCTCTCCCTAACTGTCACCTTTTTCCAGCAGGCCCTTGGTAAATGGGGTGGTGGTGTCACCTTTTATCTGTCATTATCTATTCTGTTCTGTCATTCACAAAGAGTCTTTTCCTTCCTCTTATGAGCTCTTCCTAACCAAGTTCTTTCACTCCCCCTATCACTCCACAGCTCACCCTCCTCTCTACCCTTCTCTCATTCATTGGTGGTTTCAATGCCTCCCTTGAAATCTTTTCATCCACTTTGGTTGACTCCTTCACTGCCCCTACCTCTCATGCTTCCTCTAGTGAGCTTCCCCTTCCTAGAGATTTCAGCATTATTTGACTTTCCCCAGCCACCAGGTCCTCCTCTCAGGGGACTGAGTCACTAAACCTTGCCAAACTAATTACTTAACCCACTCGGCTTAGTCCCCACTCCCTCCACTAAACCCTTCTTGAGTGGATGCTATCCTGTCACCATCATTGTATCATTGCAGCCTTCAGTGACCATTGCATGACCTTCTGTATTAGGGAAATCAAGTCCCACTCTTTCTGCCCCATGTACATTTGGTCAAGGTCCCTTCATTCACTAAACATTGGTGCCCTCTTAAATTACCTGGCTGCAATCAATTGGTCCCCTATCTACACAGTCCCTAACACTGATGTGGCCTTCTCACTTATCCACACAAAATTTACTTTTGTCTGGGACAACCCCACCACCACTACTACCGCCACCACCACTTAAAAAATCCTGGGTAAAAAAAAAGTTCTCACCACTCCTGGATTACATCTGACATTATTGACCAGTGTAACTCATGAGACCAAGCATGGGCACGTTTCAAATTCTCCTGCTCCTAGTCTGACCTATTGCCCTCTAAGTCACTTAGAAACTTATGTACAAAGGAAGTCCATGCTGTTAAGGCTCACTACTTTAAATCAAACCTCCAGAATAATCTTAACTCCCCTGCAAAAGTTTGGATTTTTATTCAGTTCCTCTTTGCCCCTTGAACCCAGTCCACTCCCCTATTCCTCCTGTTGGGTGGTTCACCTGCCTCTGACCCACCCACTGTTGCTGCTCACCTCATTGAGTGCTTTACCACCTGCCCCCTTTCTTCCCTCATCTCACCTCTGCCCCATTCAGCTAAGGCCTTTCACTTTTCTTCTATCACTCCTCAGGAAACCTTGCCATTTTCTCACCTAACCCTTTTAAGTCCAGCTCAGATGGGATAGATCCTAAACACCTCTGCCTCTCAACACATACCAGTGCCTCATCCTTCACTCACCTCCAAAACCTCTCTTTTCCACTCCATGCTGTCCTTCAGTCCTGGAAGGTTGCCAAGGTTCTACCTCTGCACAGATGGGGTGATTCCTCCTCACCTGGTAACTTCCAACCTGTTTCCCTCCTCCCCTTCCCTCCCTTGCAAAGCTTCAGGAGAAGCTTTTATACTCCAGGCCTGCTGACTTCCTCTCCTACTCCAACTTCTTCTCTCCCTTCCAGTCTTGTTTTCAGAAGCACCACTCCAACATTTCCTACTTGCTGCATGTCACTGACTCCATCCTCACAGGGATGTATCAGGGACATATCACTATGGATATCTTTATCAAGCTGGCAAAACCCTTCAGTTCAGTACCCCCCCCTTGACAAGCTGAGCTTTGCTGGACACTCAGATTCTGCTGATGATTGGTTGTGTTCCTATCTCACAGGCAGCCAACAACTGGTACAGGTAAGAGGAACCCCTCCTCTTCCCTCCCCTACCTATCCAAGGTAGGGTCCCACAGGGCTCCATCCTGGGTTCCATCCTCTTCTCTATGTTCATCAATGTCCTGCCTTCTGCCTGTATCAATTCACATATACACATGTCTGTAGATGACACAGTCATCTACTCCTCTATCCCCTGGGCCGTGATTTTGAAAGGCATGCTCTAGCAAGACTTCCACAATGTGCTGTACTGCTTCCATGCCAACCATCTCCAGGTCAATACTAAGAAAACAGTGTCCATGACCTTTGGCAGCAGCCAGAAACTGGCCAGTCTCTCACCCATACACATCTTCAGCATGCTGGATGGCACCACTCTTGAAGTAGTCCCTGCCTTCAAGTACCTCAGTGTATAGCTAGATAGTGAGCAGGACTTTTCTGCTCACATTGATGCCATTCAGGCCAAGCTACACCAAAACTCTTTTCCCTGTACCACAATAAGGACTACATTTCTCTCCAGGTCTGCTGGAAGCTGATCACCAAGATGGTTCTCCCTGTTTTTGACTTTGCAGGTGTGGTCTATGGCACCACACCCTCTTCTTCCCTTGCTCAAATGGATACTCTCTGCAATGCTTTCTGCCAATTTACCACAAGCTCACACTCCCATATTCATCACTGCTCCCTCCACTCCTCCATTTCTATCCTTTCTTCTTGCCCCTCATGATACAAGTCCCACTGTGCTTCTGTCATCTCTAAATATTGATTTGGGTACCACCCCTCTTATATGTCCTCACTCATCTCTCCCATCCCCTCCTTCTCCTCCTACTTCCTCTGCTCTAGGAACCATTGCATCTATTCATTCTCCACCCTCACCCTTCTACTGGGCAGTCTGCCTTCTCCTATCGTCTCCCCTTCCTCTGGAACCACTTCACTCATCTCTCCACCTCTCTCCCTCATTCCCTACCCTTTGATACCAGCTAAAGCTTCTCTATGCTCCCCTGTGCTCCTGACAACTCTCTACCTGATCCTTCCCTCTACTCCTGACCTCCCCTCTGGCTAAAATCTTCTACCCCTCCCAATGATTTTGTCTCTTACCTGTAAACTGAAGCTGCCTGTTTTACTCACCTGCATTGCTATTTTTTACAAGCTTAGTGCACAAAACATATCTATTGTATTCTGTGTATGCAGCCCAGAAAACTAATGTTATAGTTTCTTTGCTGTGGAGTGAACACTTGCTTGTTCATTATTCTGTTATCATGCTGTATAAGGCTTGGTGTAATTTTATATTCTGTACTGTCATTTCCCTCTCCTCCACACTGCACCTCAAAACTAGCTTCTGGGCTGGTGTGACACCGAGGGTTGAGGTGCTAGATGCCACACCTCATGCCACGCCAGCAACCAGGGTTCAAGAATAAGCCCGGACTGTCGGGGGTTGGCAGGGGGAGAGAGGATTGAGCATCCAATGGATTGCTCCTCAATTCTCTCCTTTCTCATGGAGGGATCCAGGGGTAGCCCGGTGCAGCAGCGGCCTCCAGTGGAGACTGGAGGCACTGCTATGCATTCAGGCTCGCACAATAAGTGGTGACGTCAGGCAGCTGCCCTCCTGATGTAGGTGGGAGCACCTACATTGAGGGCTGGGCAGCAGTGCACATCCCACATCAGGTGGGGGGAGCGTAACCAGAACAAGGAAAAACACTGGCGCCTAGGATCAGGTGACAGCACCTATCCCCATGCCCTATGCTGGGCTTCCCTAACTGGCATCATATTTCCCCCATTCCCACCTCATCTGATGCCAAAGTCTGCCTCTTAAGAGTGCCCCAATTAGAAGAGGGGGTTGACCCACCCCAGATAGGGTTAGCCGGGGGGTGCTGACATAGGTGAGATGGGAGAGAGGAGGCACATCTAGGGATTCTCAGGTGGGTAGGATGAGATAGGATGCCTGAGAGAGGAACTCGGAGCCATGACAGGAGTAAAATAAAGTCAAAAAGAAAGCTAACTTCTGCTCAGAGTGCCTTTCCCTGTCATGAATTTTAAAATAAATAAATTAAACATTGCTGGGCTTTTGAATGAGGCCAGGCAAGTACTGATCACTGGACCCCCCCACTCCCTGGAGGAGGAGGAGACCTGTCCTTGGGATGCTAGATCCTCCTCCTCGGCTGACCCCTGGTGACTTGCTTGCACAGTGAATATGGGTTGCCAGCATGGTAGGAGATGAGGCATGATGCCTCATCCCTCCACATCACTGGGCTGGCTGTATAATTTTTTTTTAAGTGCCATCTTGAGAAATTACCTTAATTAAATGACAGGTTTGAATGATCACAGCCTTTCACCACATCAAAGTTATCCAGTCTTCAAAATTCACAGCAAATTACTATGAACGTATTCATCAGCAACGTTGCAGATGGACTGAAGGGTAAGGTGTACCTGTTTGTAGATGACACCAAAATCAGCAACAGGGTGGACACACCAGTGGAACAGCATAGCATGGAAGCTGATCTCCAAAAACTAGAGGAGTGGTCCAGGACCTAGCATTAGAAATTCAGTGCCAAAAAATGCAAGGTCATGCACCTGGGAAAACATAACCCAGGGAAACTGTACTCAACAGGAGGAGAGCAACTGGTGACTACTAGGCAGGAGTGAGACCTGGGGGTGATCATATCAGATGACCTCAATGTCAGTAAACAATTAGAAAAAGCAGCACTAAAAGCTAGCAGCATCCTGGGATGCATAGGAAGGGATATCACAAGCAAAAGGCATGAAGTAATCATGCCCCTGTATCAGTCCCTGGTAAGGCCTCACTTGGAGTACTGTGTATAATTCTGAAAGCCATACCTCAGCAAGGACATAGATAGACTGGAGACGGTAAAGAGAAGACCAACAAATATGGTGCAGGGCTTGCATCAGAAACCGTACATGGCAATACTAAATGACCTCAGATTATACTCCCTAGAGCAACACAGGAATCGTGGGGACATGATCGAAACATTTAAATACCTTAAAGGCAACAACAGGATGCATATGCAGAACTTCTTTCAGTTAAAAGACCACAACAGGACTAGAGGGGCATGACCTTAGACGTATGGAAGGAAAATTCAGGAGCAATATGAGGAAATTCTTCTTCACAGAGCACATTTTGGAACCATGGTATAGCCTGCTGGAGGGGGTGGTGGGAGCTAAGATGGTGGAGGAATTCAAGTGGGCATGGGACAGACAATGTGTGATATTCAAGCAGGCAGCTAAGTAAGGAGGGTGTAGGAAAAGGGCAGACTTGATGGGTCATACAGTCCCCATCTGCCAACAACTTCTGTTTCTATGATTCAGTATCCAGCAAAGCTGGAGAAATGGACCACAACAAACAGGCACAAAAAAAATAGAATTTGTCAACTTCGTTAAAAAAAACCTGAAGCACACGTATTTATTAAAGCAATGTTTATTGAATGGTGCTGCCTATTTTACTTGTGAAAACCACTGCACATGATCGTTAAACTTTGGAGACATGCAATTCCTATAAGCTTAATGACAGGGAGGACTAGACTATGAGTTCAGGAGATTACATCATCAGCAGCTCTTCACTGAAACTGGCTTTTTGGAACAGGCAGTGAATTTAGGGTTATACGATGAAATGTAACCTTTAAATAAATAACTTAGAGATCTCATTTTAGCATGTGGCTGATTGGGGCTATGCTGATCCACATTCTGAATTTATTGATGCCAGAAATATTGACCGGAGTCCCTCTTTAAGGCTTCTATTTTCTTACTGACAGTGGTGCAAAATGTGTTTATATAATCGGTAAATTTCAGTTCTTAAGCAGCCAAACATCAAACTATTTGTTGATGTTATCTTGTTAAAATTTTGAACCATCTGTTACTTAATAAGTAGTTATTCAGCAGGTGAATTTAATGATTTTACAGCTAGTCTAAGCAACATTAATTTAGTTTTCTTGGCACTTATAATTAACTTGCTTTGGAAAAAAGCCATTTTTGGAGATTGATAAAATTCAGTTGAGGTTCAAAATAATCCTTCTTTGCATCACAAGCTGGAGCTAGTATTGCTGTGTTGTCTGCATGCCTTTCCAAATCTGAATGAACAACTGGCAAACTATCAGTAAAAAGTACAGAACAAAGTGTTCTAAAATGGATCCCTGTGGTATACCCCCTGCACTTTCATAATTTCAGTATTTACTCCATTCACATTAACCAGTGGAGTGCAACCATTCAAATAAGAAGTAAACCACTGTATAGCATTAGTACTGACTTGTATACCCATCAATTGTTGCAACAGTAAATACATTTCCATAGTGTCAAAGGCCTTGATTAGATCCAGGAGCTTTGTCCCCACATATGCTTGGGTACCATGAGCTACGGTGGCAGTGCTTGAAGTCTAAAAAGGTCATTGTAGTGGAATGTAGTGATCTGAATCCAGATTGCTGAGGAGAAAGCAACTCATGAGTGGAAATGTGTGAGCAAAATTGTTTGTGGATTTTCTTTCAAAATTTTTGAAATTAAAGATATTAAAGCAACAGGCCTATAGTTTACCATAATGGCAACTCCACTCTTAAAAACTGGAATTATTTAAGCCAATGTCCATATAGCTGGAAATGTACCACTGCATAGACTCTGGTTTAAAAGTTTTCTTCAATGCTAAGCAATAATGTCAGCAGCCTACCTCAGCAATCTGACTTCTATCCGATCCATTCCTCCAGACTTTTTTGCTTTGAATTCTTGCATGTTTTCTTATTTCCTTATTTTGAATTATCTTAAATTTCAATATTGGTTAGCCTCTCCTTGAACTCATTTGACTATTTAATGTTGCATTCCTATCCTGAGGGACATGATTGAGACTTGTAAGTTCCTAAGGGGTATAAATAGAGTAAATTGTGAGTATCCATTTGTTAGAAATAGAGAAGCATGCATGAGGAGGCACAATTGGAGATTACTAGGAGGTAAATTCAAGAACCATGTGAGGAAGTTTTACTTCACTGAATGGTGGTGGAGCTTAGGAATGGATTATTGGTGTAAATTGTGGGGGCAAGGACCATTAATGGGTTCAAACATGGGTGGAACAGGGTCAGGGGACTCACAATCCCACTTGTGGAAACTAGTAAGTTTATTTTCTTTAAAAGTTTGATTACTGGGAAGATCCACTGAGCTGAGGCTCATTTCAAGATGTAACCCAGGGAAGGGGGTGGGATGGGAGTAGGCATAAAGGCAATTATAATCATCAGAAGTGCAGTAAGGCAAATACAACGGCAAAACTACAATAGGCAGCAATATAGACCATAGGATATACTAAGGTTGCAAATGAGCTAAAATGCTCACACTATACATAGGTAAGCAGTACAAAATCTAGTAGATGTGAAGGGGTGAGTTTAATCCTCAAAAGAGAGCAGCCTCAAGGCCAGGAGTTCAGGAAACGCCAGGAAAGAGGAGTCATGGCTGGGGGGAGATAGAAGCAATGGTGAGATGGGGAACAGAGGAGTCAGAATGGGGTGGAAGTTACACAGAGAGGGAAGTGAGAGCCTTAGTGGGCTGTTTGAAGGGGGTATAGACAAAGGAGAGAGGGAAGCAGGTCCCAAAAGGAGGAAACATGGTTTTAGAAAGCAGCTTGACTAGTGCATGAAGGAGGGTGATGAATAGAGAAGGTGTTGGTGTACCTTGAGCATTGACAGTAAAAGAAGGGAGCAGGGGAGAGGAGAAAATATAGGTAGGACAGAAGAGAGCCAAACCAGTACTTGGCAATGAAGATGGGGCAGTGGGACTGGCAACATAAAAATAGAGAGGGATGGAGAGGGAGGAGTTGAGGGAGCAACGGTGAGTGTGGTGAGGAGAGTTGGAGGCAGAGCAACAGAAAACATTACAGAGAGCATTCAGTCTGGCAGGAGACGAGGGAGAGGCAGAGTTATAGACCATGTCCACATAGTTGAAGATATGGAGGATCAGTTTGGTTATCAACTCCTGGTGGATTTGGGTTGGGAGGCTGTCCTTGTTACAGTATATAAAAACAAAATACCAGTGCACAACCCCCCTCAAACATGGTACATATTAAT
This sequence comes from Neoceratodus forsteri, assembly GCA_016271365.2. Classification (NCBI taxonomy): domain Eukaryota; kingdom Metazoa; phylum Chordata; order Ceratodontiformes; family Ceratodontidae; genus Neoceratodus; species Neoceratodus forsteri. Next base: position 195,129,938 of record JADMNL010000023.1, read on the forward strand.
ATTTAAACAAATTCACGGCCATTGGCTCTACTTACTTTAAACTTCATGTAAAGAAGGGGGTCCTTTTAGTTTTCAGATTGGAATTCCAAAGTGAGCAAGCTATACCACCACTTCATGGTGGGACTCTTTTGGTGGAGTCACTACACTAGCTTCTCAGCTCTGAAATGCCTGCAGTGGCTACTCACAAATATAGAATGCTGCCTGGATTGGCCAGCCTAATTGACTCCTTAAATAAGGTACTTCCACCCAGGAAGATTTACAGGTGGTGGAAGGGAGCGTGCTGTAAGGGGCACCACACCTTCCCCAAATCAGCGTGCTCCACTCTGCATTGCCTACAAATGTAATTCACATTTCTGCTAGTGGGTGCTACTGGGTTGTGGTAAATAACAGCAGTTAAAAACAAAATACCAGTGCACAACCCCCCCCAAACATGGTACATATTAATATTTAAACAATTTCATGGCCATTGGCGCTACTTACTTTAAACTTCATGTAAAGAAGGGGGTTTCAGAGCATTTCAGAGCTGAGAAGCTAGTGTAGGGACTATACCAAAAGGGTCCCACCATGAAGGGGTGGTATAGCTTGCTCACTTTGGAATTCCAATCTGAAAACTAAGAGGACCCCCTTTTTTCATGGAGTTTAAAGTAAGAAAAGCCATTAGGCAGTTAAAATGTTTGAATGTTGAATACATGCCATGTTATTTTGGGAGGGGGTGCACTGGATGCCACACACCAGCAGCACCCTTCTCCAGAAATGTGAATTGCATTTTGAGCAACGCAAAGGTTTTAAGCATGCTATTTGGTTGTTTTTCTTGTTACAGTATAGGATGCCAAGCGTGGGCAAAAAGTTTGGAGTGTATGCCATTAATGTGGGCAAAGAAGTCTAATTTACTGTCAGACACACCAAGGTATTTAAAGGCAGGGATAACCTCCAGTTGTGTCACATCCAGAGTGGAGAAGATTGGTGAAAGTGAGAGACTTCCTAGTTTCTGACTAGTGCCAAAGATCATGGAAACAGTCTTTTTGGTGTTTACTTTGTGCTTTTTGGGACAGAACCAGCACAGCATGCTGTGGAAATTGCTCTGGAGTGAGGCTTCCACTGCAGATGTAGAAGGAATCAGTGAGGAAATGACCGTGTTATCTGCATCCATCTGTATACAGTATGCAAAGAGACACAGGTGAATGGGAGATCATTAAGAAAAATTAAGAACAGTATAGGGCCCAAGATGGAGTCTTTTGGGACATCTGCTAAAATGGGGATTGGGGGCAACACTCCACCCACCTGAACTGGCTGATGTCAGTCCAATAGGTGAGAGTGGAACCACTCAACAACAGGAGCAGAGAGGCCAATTGAAGACAGTTTGACCAGGAGGAGGGGTTGGGACTCTGAATCAAATGCCTTTGCAGGATCAATGACAATGGCTGTGGTAATATGTTCTTGATCTATCCCAGTAAAGATATTGTCAGTTGTATGCAGCAGGGAGGAAATGGTGGAATGGTTCCTTCTGAAGCCAGATTGGAAAGGAGAGAGGAAAGAGAAAGAGTCTAGAAAGTTGGCCGGTCTGGAATAAGCTAGGGACTCTTGAAGTTTAAAAGTGGAGGGAAGGAGTGAGATCAGTCTATAGTTTTCTATGGAGGAGGGCTTACCCCATCTTGTGAAGAGGTAATACTCTGACAACTTTCCAAGCATGAGATATAGCACAGATGGAGAATGAGAGGTTTAGAAGATGAGTGAGTGGATGGAAGATAACAAGAGCAGATATATGAAGAAGTTCAGGGTCAAAGCCATCAGGGCTGTATCTGGAAGGATGATATCATGAGCAGATATATGACAATGTTTAGGATCCAAGCCATCAAGGCTGTATTTGGAGGGGTTGAGAAACATGAGGGCAAGGAAAATTTCCTGGGAGGAGAGAGGAGGGAAGCTAGTCATTTGACAAGACAGGTCAAGGAGGGAGGGAGGGAGGGAGAGATCATTAGAGAACTGGTTGAGTAGTGTCCAGATAGTGAAGAAGTTGTTAAAAAGGGAAGCAACAGCAAACTGGTAGGACATCAGTGAGCCATCTGCCAGGATGGTGGGGGGTCAAATAAGGAGTGAATCACTTTCCAGAATTTTTATGGGGAATCTAAGTTGGAGCAAAGGTTGGACTTGAAGTAATGGATCTTAGTTGTCTGGCAATTGCCTATATACAGGTGTTCCTTAAGGGCCTGTAGTGTTGGTGGACAGATATGGAGTGGGAGGTCTTGAAATGAGCCCAAGCAAGGTCTGGAGACATGCACAGCTCAATAAATTGAGGAGTTATTTGGGGTGGTTGGAGCTTTTCACTCTGGTCTTTCTAAGGGAGGGCTTGGGTATTTCAGGTACTGGTTAAGATGGTAGTGAAAGGGCAGTGTCAATAACCTGGTTAGAGAATACAATGGACCAATCTGAAGAATCCAGGTTCTTTAGGCCTGTATGCCAGATGTATTTGGGGGGGGATTGTGGAGGACGCACTTTCCTAATATGCTAGGTTAAGCAGTGGTCACTGACGGTGTGAGAAAGAGCACTTACAGCCATGTCGCAATGGGGGTGGGAGGACATAACCCATTCTAGGAGGGAGTGGTTGGAGGAGTGAAGGTTGAGTCTGGTGGGTTCAGTGATTACCTGTGTGAGGTTCAGGACTGACAGGAAGCAGAACAAAAGGAGGATGTAAATAACCCACTGTGGCAGTAGGACAGGGGTTAAGATAGTACCAACTAGGGGCAAATGTGATGGGCATCAGCCTCCTTCTGCTGTCAGATTTTGTTTCTGTGATCTTTATTATCATTTGGTTCAAGTAGCAGAAGATTTGTAACTTATGAATTCTCTGAGTTAGCCATGTCTTTTAGGTCCATTCCTCATACCATATATGTAAATGATTGAGCAGGTTACGTGTGGTTTGATATTGTGACCTTATACATTTACATCTGATTGTTGCAAAATAGATATACTGTAACTAAATCAGAATTTTAAAAAAGTTGTACTTAGTTATGTTCCAACTCTTAAAATAAGACATGGGGTAATTTGCTTTTATGTCCAAATCTGTACACAGTAGAAAATTACATATTGACAGACTTTGAAAATTCACTCACCTGGTACTTTACTTTCAGAGCAATCCCACAGTTATAGAAACATAAAAAACTGTTGGCAGAAAAGAACCACTATGCTCACCCTGTCTGCAGAAGGGTTCTCCACCTTCTCTTTCTGTGTAGACCCAACATGGTCTCTGGGTATGCTCCCTGTTTCTGTACTATGCCTTTGTGTCTGTCCCATGCATGTCTGAAACCTTCCACCATTCTAGCTTCCACAACTTCTAGTGGTAGTTGGCTGCATGCTTCTACCACCCTTTCTGTGAAGACATTTCCTCACATTCTTCCTGAAATTTCCCACTTGTAATTTCATTGTACACCTCCTAGTCCTGGATTATCTTCTCTTTTGGAAGAGGCCCTCTCCCTGTACTCTCTTCATCCCTGTGAGGTACTTGAGGTCTCTAGTCATCCCTTTCTCTCAGCAGGGACTGACATGCAAATGATGCACTTCACTTTGCATAGATGCATGCTGGCCCCACACACACTGTTCATGTGCCAGAGTGCCTACATCCTTGTTTAACTTTTACATGCAGTTCACCAGTGTGGCTCAGGCATACAACAGGGCCTGATAGAATCCCTGTGTGATCAATATCAACAAGGAATGAGTGATTTACATCACGTACACAAGGACATGTGAATAGGGAGGAAGGGTCCACTGGACAACAGTGACATATAGAAGTCTGCATTGCAGTTTGGAGCCACTGGACCACCAGGGGGCGCCAGACCAGGAAAAAGGAAATTGAAAGACAACAATGTGTGTGAGATGCAGTACCTCATTTTAGTTATGTCATGTTTTCCTTGAGTTAACATTTGGGGATGTCACTAGAGTTAATAAACTGTTGAAGCCATTTGTAGTTTATCTGGATCACAGAATGATGTGCAGGATTAGCAATAAAATGGAAGACTGAATGATGCTGCTTTGTTTACCTTTTCTGGGGTCCCCAGCTATACATATCTGGTCCACAAATACAAAACCTTGCTGGTATGTTATACATTTAAAGGGGTCAGGTGTGAATTATTTGTCACCCATATATTCAACTAGTAAAAAATTAAACCCTGGTCTCTTGCTTAAACCCATTGGGCAAGCCCCCCCACCCTATTCCTTGCATAAAATTGCCTATTGTTAATGCTTAGCGTCAACTTTTTGTATAATTTATTTTTTTATTTGTTTCTTATTGTTAATTCTTAGTTTAAGTAATGTATAATTTATTGTTCTGACTGTTTTCTTGTACCCTCCTGATGTATCTGGAGACAAGCTTTTTAGCTTAGTATATCTTTCCTGTTGAAACTTGAAAATAAATATGTCTGTGATCTAACCAGTAGACTACAATGTCTTCAAAGGTACCCAGTTACTAATCCACCCGTACCTTGGCAAGAGAGGTAGAACATCATGTGTTTCATTACACTGTTACAAGATTAATGCAAAGGAATGTTCAATTTTTTTAAAGTACAAATTCCTGTATAATTGTGTTCTAATTTGTGAGTTGAAAAAATTGCTGGCTTACTAGTGCTTTGTTCAAATGGATTAAATGGATTAAGTCTAAAGATGATGTGAAATAAAACATTGCTGGTGAAGGTGCTAAAATGGGGCAATCTTTGGCCCTCAAGAAAGTCTGGCAAAGTGCTAAGAATTGGTGAACTTTACCAAAAACTCTTTGCAACCTGCCTTTCACTGGTAAATGTTGGCTTAATTTGCTACCAGAGACAGTGCCAAATATGGTGGGCCCTGTTGATGAATATAAAAATAACAGAAATAATAAATATGGATAAATTCTTTATTCCCACCTTCATAAAACAGTCCCAACACAAAAAAAATCCTTTCTCTCAACCCAAAACACCCAACTCCCACCATTCTGCCCCACATGATCCCAGTATTAAAATATAGTAAGCTGGACCTTCGGTGCAATGGTAGCACTACTGCCCATGACACCGGTGACACAAGTTTGGTAGTGAGCTCGGGGCATCAGAGGGCCAGCTGGGGGGGGGAGGAGGATAGAGCATCTGGAGGACTACTCTCCTCTGCTGGAGAGAGGGATTGCAGGGTCCAGTGTACACCTGGCCCCTAGCGGTAAGTTGAGGGAAAGACACCTGAGACTGTCATGGAAGAGCAGGAAAGGTGATCAGATACTGATGCCATGACACATGAGTACATAGACCATGTGTCATGGCATCATTGCATGCTGCACCCCTTGGTGGGATGAAACAGTGAAAATCCTTGGCAGCAGAAAGCCAGTTGGACCCTAGCAGGCCCCACAACAAACTAGCTGGGCTCACTGGTCCAATTACTGGAGTCTGTTTTGTGGCAGTGGATTTGGAGACCCCTCTGCTGGGGGCAAAAGCTCTCAGGGTACTGGTTGGTGGTACATCCTGGCAGACATTGAGGTGATGGGGCTGGGAGATTCAAGCAAATACAGGCTGACCAAGATGTGGAAAATAAAAAAAGTATTATAGTCCTTCCTCTTTCCCCCAACACACTGATCATCCATTCTCCATGACTGTCCTGATAAAGGAAAAAAATCTCCTCAATGCACAGAAAGAGGATAAGGAACATCCATGGAACAGAACCAGCACAGCCCTCTTCTTGTCACCTTTACTTGCCACCATTTGCCTAAAGGAAAGAGATCACACTCACAGAATTTAAACTGAGTGCACTTTCACTCATTTATTCAGATGGAAACCATCCCAGATGGTGAGAAAAGGGCTGGAACATTCAATGTCTCAGGTGACTCTGTATCATTTTTACAGTTGCCTGGGCAGGGCACTGCAGGTGTCTTGGGATCACATCACTGCAGGAGAGAGAAGGGACAGTGAGCAGAATCAGTCCCTGACTTCTGCAGTGATGTGGCTGCTTGTGCACACCGTTGCGGTCATTGGTGGTGTTTGGTGTCTGCTCCTCCTCTGTCCTCCGCAGATGAAACTTCCCTCTGTGGCATGATCACTCGTTCCCCAGTGGGTTACTTTAATACAGTACTTTCACATGAAGGTATGCACATGTGCAGTTCCACGCCTGTGCACAGAGTTACCTCAAACAGTTGCCATGCCCAAGATGGCCGCAGTGACTTAGTGTGCAAGCACAAAGCACTGTGCATCTGTGGAGCACAGCAGCCATGTTGGACATGGCTCGCTTCTGTACTGTGCTCTCTGGCTCTATTACTAGTGTCAACATCCGAGGGTTCTAATTCCCATGTTAGCATTTACCCCCAACACTGGGGAGCCAACTATTAATTTTTCTACCATCCTACACCGGGATGCCTTCCTCCAATGTCAGATGACATAGGGGGCCCAATCCCCTTGTCAGCTTTCACAAGTTTCCACCCTAGCAGTATGGGGCACTGGGGAGCCCGCACCCAGTTTTATTTATTTATTTATCAAGTCTAGGATTACAAATACCTTTGAGACAAGGCTCTTTTACAAAGATTCCACATCAGAGAAATACAAATTATGGGGAACATCAAGACAGACATTACAACAATGTGGACATTGCAAACAGATTACAGATTATTACAATTCAAGGGTAACATTGTAAGTGTTGTCACCCAATGTTAACCCAGTGTCCCAAAATAGCATCAATGAATGTCCTGCAAACAAAAAAAAATCCATCGATGTCTTTTTTAACCTTAAAAAAAGAAACCTGTCCCTCTTCATGCCCACCGTCCCGCTCCCCCCATCCAGACCCCTTCACTGAGTGCCCATCCCACCCCCTTACCCTCTGTTTACTTCCAGAGGAGATATGCTTTCATCTGTTGTGGGCTAAGAACCGCCTTCACTCTTCAAAGCCAAACTGTGAACTGAGGAATAAAGGCAGGTGCCCTATAATGTATTTCAATGGTGTTTTGAACTTATGCTCACAACTTTGCCATTTACTGGAATTTCTCCACCAAATTTTCAACATGGACTTTTTGAGACCCCACTTCATGAACACTGCAACTGTCATTTCATTAATCAGGCCTGAAAGGTGATTTTGTGGTCACTGCAAAAAAGCTCCTTTCAGGACTGAATAACTAAATTTCAGCACCAGTGTTCATGACATGGGGTCCCAAAAAGACATATAGAAAATTTGGTGAAAACATTCCTAGAAATTACTACGGTATGCATGTTCATTGAAAATTCTCTATGCACGCACATAACCTTGGTAATTTTCAATATTCTGACTTCAAATTTTCAGCATAGCAATTTGTTCACACCACCTCATGAACATTACAGTTGTCATTTTTCACATTCTGTCCAAAACATGATTTCATACCTGTGGCACAGAATGGAGATTTGGCAGGGATTTCAAATTTTTTACCTACTCGGTTTATGAGGTGGGGTCATAAAAAGACTATGTTGAAAGTTTGGGGTCAAAATATAAAAAAAAAAAAAATTCATGCATGAAGCAGTGCTCATGCACACAGAACAGTGGCCACGTTGGACACAGTGAGCTTCTGTGCCATGCACTTCAGTTCGGGATCAAGGATAAACCAACAGCTTTATGCAGCCACGTTGGCTCTGATCAGATTTTGTTTTCTAAGTCAGTGCACCAAAGGGGGGGGGTAGGAGGGTGGGAGATAGGGAACTCAGTGGAATGCCAGAAAGCAGGGTATGTATTACTACTAAATTATTATTAGAACCATGGTGTTAAGAGGGAGTTGGTGGTCCTACCTTGGCTAGGGGATAGTGGATTTCAGTTTTTTTACTGGAGCCATAGGAGATAAAGAAGGAAACAGACTGTGCAATTAGGGTGGGTAGAACGTTTTAATGCTTTAAGCAAAGTGCTGACTTCTGTGAGTTGGCCCTTTCTATGAGACAACATCACAGAATTGTGGCAGTAGACTTCACTCATCCTGAAGGGTGAACTTTTTAAGGATTTTTACTTTGCTGCACATACTTTGCTGGCACATTTTTCAGACTTCATAAACACTAGTTAGGCCACATAATATAATGGTTTAAAACATACATTCACAAATTTCATTAGTAAATGTAGTGTCAAAATTGTGGCCCATCAGTCATTTATTAAAAATGTTTCGCAGTTCTTTGACTATGCTGCTCGTCATGCTAGGAGCCAGTATTTTAATCCCAAACTCCATATTTCTGACCTTTTGATCAGTGCCTGAATGCTACTGTTATGTCAAAATAGTTGTTTTCTTTCAAAGAATACCTAATATGCTGATGAAACACCTTACATTGATATTGTATGGCAAGGCCAATTTCTAAAAGTTGGGCTGGCAGTATCGCCTAGAGATTAAAGTAACGAGCTGTGAACAAGCTTGATACATCCAGCAGACGAGAACTGGGCTTGAGTCTCACAACCTCCACTTGCATACTGTGTGACTTTGAGCAAGTCACTTAACCGCCCAGTAGGGATGTGCGAAAATTAATTTCCGCCAGTGGAATTTTGACGAAAGTGCGAATTTCGCTTCCGTGAAAGTTCGGAAATCATTTTCAGAACTTCCACAGAAATTCCACCTTAAAACTGCAGAGAAAATATTTAAAAAAAACACGGGATAATATATTAAACTGTGGGAAAAAATCCTCAGAAAGGATCACTGCTAGTGGTAATTTCTGAGGCTTTTTTTAACTGCAGTTTAACTCATTAATCCACCCCCCACTGATCAGACGTCCCAGTAAATTCCTCCAATCCATTCCTTGGACCCTAATGGGTTCCACTGCCACCAATCATGGCTCCCAAAACATTTTATTTCCCTGATATCTAGCAGACCCACTCCCTATCCTGGATTCCTTCGTCCACAAATAAACAGTCAGCAGTCCACCAACTTATCACCCTCTATTCCTAGTATTCCTTGGTGTCTAGTGGACTTCTCCATCCCAGATCCTTAGTAAAAAAAAATCAATTTCCTGATGTCTATTAGACCCCCACAAACACCACCCTGACAGTTCATCTGCCACCACCCAACTCCCCTCCCCACCTTGTCCCTACTCCTGACCTGGTCACCAGTGTAGCATTCCTCTCTCCTCCACTACCAGTGGGCCACTGAATTGTCAGTGAATAACCTCATGGTTGTACAAGCAGGCACTCATTTACTGACAGTTCATTTTACTGTAGAAAGAATAAATTCTGCAGTGTTAATGCATTTTTTTGCAGTTCACAAAAAAAGTCGCAGAACTTTGCAAAAATCCATGAAAAATCCTATTTTCACCAATAGCGAAAGTTCTGCAATTTCTGCGAAATTTCCAAAATTTTACGGAAGTTCTGCAAAAGCAGAATTCACAACTTTCACCCACCCCTACCGCCCAGTGCTCCCAGATTGCCCCTGAAAATGGGCAGTTGTGTCTAGTGGGCCTTATCCGGTTACCAAGGACTAAAATAAATAAAAGTCCTCTTTTAAAATGCATCTCTTTTTATATCCCTTCAGTTACCCTGTCAAATACTATTAACAACACATCAATTGAACAAATTAATACCACACGTTCCCTGTCTCCCTCACTGTCACACACACACACACACTCTCCTCTCTCTCTCTCTCTCTCTCTCTCTCTCACTCTCTCACTCTCACTCTCTCATTTCAGCAATTATTCACATCTTCTCCATGGTTTTCTTTATAGGACACAACTTCTAGCATATAATTTTTAATAAAACAAAAAGGGTTAAATTCTTACAGAAAATGGAAAGTAGAGTGAGAAGTATTATGTGTTTTGACCATAGATTCTTTGGGAATGGTCTATATGGAACAAAATTAGCAATGCATAGTTAAGCAGAGGCATATCAATATGAAGAAAGTAACTAAGGGTAGATTACAGAAAAGCAGAGATTAAGAGGTAAGTTGAAAGCAAACTGAGTGGTGCTGCAATAGCTCAGATAAAAGGGATCAAAAATGAAGTTACAGAAGAACATAATATTCTGTCTGAAAGTGGAACAAGAATAAATTAAAATGAAAATTTTAGCTGATAAGCCAACATCAAGAAGTGCCTATGGGAAGAGCAGATCGATAAAACTAGAAAGCTAAGAATCTCTGATCCTCTACTAACAATAAGTAGAGCCATGTTTTGGTTTGTTAACTTGAAATTGTTTTATTGGTTTTAATAAGAAACATATCGACTGTAGCAGAGTATGAAAGTCAAGATGTGTGTCCCTTTTTCTTATGCATGCCTTCAAAAAGGCACACGGCACTTGTATTTGTCAGATCTTTTGTAAGCTATGTAAATGCAACTAATATCACTAGGCAATAATATCAGACCCAGTGTTGTAAGGATGAAAAGGTATCTATATTTTATACTGGTGCAGTAGTGTCCGTATAGTTATGGTTAAGTGACAGGTTCTATGTTAAACCTTAACTTTGCACTGTAATAGCTTTGGCAGTGTTTGACAAAATTAGCTGAAGGTTTACACCCATTGTCTAGTAGACAGGTTCAAAATATGTGGGAAGTTTTGTGACAGCAGTCTGTGCTGTTTTGTGAAATCTGGATATGTCAATTTCCTGTTGATGTCTAATTTTTTCCTATACTTAACATGGGCTTTTGGTTTTGCCCTCACATACAGCCTACATGGAATGGAATAATTTTCCTGAAACTTTCAGAGTAGATGCATGCTGTGCCAAGGTATTACCGTTGAAAGGTTTTGTGAAGAAAAAAAAAAATAAATGGTTGTAGTTTTATAAGGATTTATATTTCTTGTTCTGTTCTAAGCATGCTTAGTAGAGGTTTTTGGATAATATTGTGATACAACATGAAAAATTCCATGGCACTTGCTTCTCACAACAAGAAAAATATTTTGTGCCATGGCAGCTGCCATCTTGATTTTGTCCCCTTGAACTAAAAAAACAAACATGGAAAATACATAACAAATGTGTAATTTAAAAAACACAAACCAGACACCTGAGCCTAGCTAAATGGGACCTATTTAGATAGATTCTGGTGTTTTTTTGTATATACTAGAAACACCTTTTCTGGGAACCCCAAAATTCAGGGTGCCCAACTTAAAGAGAGGAGCCATTCACCCCCTTTCTGCATATGTGGACAGCAGGATATTCTTGAATTCTGAAGTCACAGCTGGAATCATACTGCTGCTTTAGTTGAAGCAGCGAGCTGGCAAGCCTGTGTATGTCTATGTATCTGTCTGTCTGTCTGTTTGTCTATTTATCTACAGTAACTATCTGTCTATCTGTTTACTTGTCTTTCTATCTGTCTATCTGTCTATCAATCTATCTGTCGCTAATTTAGCAATCTAATTAAAATATTTGTTAAGCAGACCAGGGTGCCCACTCCACAATTGCTTCTTTCTTCCCCATCCCCTCCAGGCAGCCTGCCTGCCCTTCCCAATGTTTATGTTTTTTGTATCTATTATAGGTGGATTGTGGTGCCCACCCCTGGTACCGCTTCTCTTCACCACTTCTCCCCTACGGGTCACCAGCCCCCATTCCCCAAAAAGTAGCCCCATAATCTCCACCTTTCCATTTCAAAAAAAGTCAAGGTGAACGATGTCCGAAAATACATAGCAAACGCTATCTCCAAGACCAGAGTCAGTGGTGATTCACTGGACCTTAAACTGCTATCCCTCACCCTTGAAGAGGTATTGCGCCCACTTACCAGAATTTTCAACCTCTCACTGAGCCTCAGTTAGTTCCCAAGCAAATATAAATCTGCTATTGTCACTCCGGTCTTTAAAAGTGGTGACAAGTCCATACAGAGGATCTCGATATTACCCCCCTCTCCAAGGCCTTTGAGCGCATTGTTGCTGACCAGCTTACAGACTACCTGAACAAATATAACATCCTATGTACACAGCAACATGGGTTCAGGCAAGGGCACAGCATATCAACAGCCCTCCTGGAATTCACTGGATTCCTTCACAACTCATTGGACAAAGGTCATCTAACTAGAGCTGTATTCATTGAATTGACTAAGGCATTTGACACTGTTCACCATGGCCTGCTTACCAAACAGCTGCTGAATGCCGGGTTCTCCCAGGACTCTACTGCATGGTTTAATAGTTACCTGAATCTGCGCTCACAAAGATTAAAAATCTCAGGAGTACTGTCTGACTCCAAACCTGTTCACTCTGGCATCCCACAGGGATCCACACTGGGCCCACTGCTTTTCAGCCTTTTCCTGAACTCCCTTCCATTATCCTGCCCAGAACATATTATCCTTTATGCTGATGATGCTGTGCTTCTCACTCCCCATAAGGACCCATAATCCTTACTTCATAACCTACAGTTTGTTTTCTCCACAGTTGAAAACTGGTTCACAAAACATAAACTGGTTCTAAACCACAAAAAGACTAAATCTATGCTTTTCTGCAGCTCACAAAACAAACACAGGTGATACCCCGTTGATAGCAATACAAGTGCTGATAATACCCTCGAACAAGTGTCATCTTTTAAATACCTTGGAAACTCACTCAACCCTTGCCTACCTTATGGGACTCACATTGTTAGTGTTGCCAGAGTTGTAAACTCATGCATTGGAGTTCTCTACCAAAATGGACAGCATCTTACCCAGACAACACTGAAGATTGCTATCCAGAGCTCCATGGTCTCCATCATAGACTATAGCCTCATAATCTATGGCTCTGCCTCTACTGCCCTCAGGCGCATAACAACCTCCATAAACAGGCCTGTCGACTGCTTACTGGATCCCACTGGCTCACACATACATGTGGGCTTTACGCTCAAACGGGATGGCTTCAACTCGCTAACCGCATAAAGTACCTTACCTGTTTGGCAAAAAAAACTACTTTGGGCTTTACTCCACCTAGTGTCCAAGCCTGCCTGTGCCCAAATACTAATCCTCATAACACCAGAGGGTCTGAACATCAGCTTCTACAGGTCCCCCAATGCCGCACCACTCTGGGCCAAAGATCCTTTGCACACCATGCACCCAGCTGGATGAATGCCCTCAGCACTCACATCACCTCCACCTCCTCACTGGGCATATTCAGATCAAGTCTCCATCATCATCTCATGGCCTCCAGCTCATGTGACTGCCACCCCGAACTTCCCCCTTCCCCATTGAGATCAATCACCCCTCTCTGATGTTCTTTGACAATGCTGTGAGCTGCTCGAGTCTCTTTTTCGGCTGCCACTCCCCTATCCTCTCACCCCTCCTCCCTGATTTCTTCTAGGTTTCTGAAATGATGCCTTGTATGTGTTATTCATGTATACTATTTACTGTGATGTCATACCTGAACTGATGAAGATTGTTGTATGCCCTCTTTAATGTTGTATGCCCTTGTTTAACATGTATGTACTCTCCTGATGTCGAACCTTTGTAAAAGAGCCTTGGCTCAAAGGTTATTGCAATCCTAGATCTAAACAAATAAAATAAATAAAAATAAAACAATCTGCCCAGTCCCCAAATTGAATCCACATGTCCACTGAAATAGAGAAAATTGTCCCTCATCGATTTTTTAATATGTAACAAAGAAATAATTCCCTCACTGATCTGACTTTCCACACATGCCCACCCACACCACCCAGCCTCCACTCAGCACCCACCATCCCACACACCCTTCCCTCACACACACACCCTCATTCAACTGAATGTGTCCCACAGTGTACATCCACTCCCTGATTGAAGATGCATCCCTTGACCCACATTCTCTGTATGAGAACAGCAGGACTTTCTTTAGTGCTGAAACTGCAATTGAAGTCATGCTGCCAACTTCAGTTCAAGCAGTGAGCCTGCAGTCTTTCTTTCTTTCTTTCTTTCTTTCTTTCTTTCTTTCTTTCTTTCTTCCTTCCTTCCTTCCTTCCTTCCTTCCTTCCTTCCTTCCTTCTTTCTCCCCCTCCCCTCAAAGGTTGCCTGCCCTTCCCGATATTTATGTTTTTTACATCTAACATAAACAGATCTGGGTACCCACTCCCGGTATCGCTTCTCTTGACCTCCTCCCCTCTAGGTCACCTGTCCGTGTTCCCCAAACAGTAGCCCAACAATGGGGTGCCCAATCCTCAGTATCGGAATGTGACTGTGTATCACCCCTGAAATAAAGAAAAGCATCCTTCTTTGATTTTGTAACCTGTAATTAAGGAAAATGGTTCCTTTCTCATCAGATTCCCCCCCACACACACCCCACCCCAACCTCTGACTTAGCACCCACCACCCCACACCCCCTTCCCTTACACACAGCCTCGCTCACCTGAAAATGTCTCATGACATAGATCCACTGTCTCATCAAAGATATGTCTTGCTAGCTGGCCCAGTGGTGCTGAGTGTTGAGACGCTGGACACCACATCTTGCACTACACTGGCGACCCGGGTTCAGAAATGGACTCAGGGTTGCTGGGGATTGGGGGGATGGAGGATTGAGCATCCCAACAGATGCTCTCCTCCTCCTGGGGTGTATTACTGGGGGTGCCTCATGCAGCCGATGTTCCTGGGGCCGGTGGAAGCATGGGCTTTCAGTGGCAATCACAGCTCTCTGGAGCCAGGGAGGGGAGGATGTTGTGGGTGCTTGGCAATGGCGTTCATCAGCACATCATCTGCACTAGGATGTATATCCTTCATGCCGACATCCTCAGGAGGTAATGGGAGAAAATGGGAAAAAATAGTATACACTCCTGGCCCCCAAGCAACAATGAAACCGGGGAAGGGGTAGCCTTGAATAGCCCAGGCGGATGGAGTAGGAGGGGGTATGAGGCCTTCTCCAAAAGCCATGGGAGCCAGGCAAGTGCAACCCCCCCCAAAAAAAACATGTCTTGCTGCTAGAATCAGTGACTATGATATGAGAAAATAAGGTAAGTCCAGTTTAATGTATTTCAATGGAGTTTAATTTTTTTTCATAACTTTGTCATTTTTACAAATTTAAATACCACATTTTCAACATGACCATTTTAAGATCCCACCTCATGAAAAATGGTGGTGGACTTTTTCCAATCTAGCCCAAAAGGCAATTTTTCAGTCACTTTGTGAAATTGCCTGTTGGGAAGGATTAGAAAAGTTTCAACACCCTTGTTTATGAGGGGGAGTCCAAAGAAGGCTATGTTGATAATCTGGGATCAAAACGTGTCAAAATGACAAAGTTATGAGTGTATGTTGACATTTGTTCTAAAATTCCTCTTAACTTTAATAATTTTCAATATTTTGACACCTAATTTTCAACATGCCCATTTTTTCACACCACCTCATGAACATTAACAGCTGCTGTTTTTCAGATCTTGATAAAAATGTGTTTTCTCACCTGTGGTGCAGAATGATGTTTCAGTGGAGATTTAAAAAAATTCACCTGTCAGATTCATGAGATAGGATAATATGAAGGTTATGCTGAAAATTTGATGTACAAATATGGTAAAATGCCAAGGTTATGAGTAAATAGTGTCATATTTCAATGCTCACTCATACTGTAACTTTGCTAATTTTCAATATTTTTAACTCCAAACTTTCAGCATACCAATTTTTCAACACCATCTCATAAACATGACAAATGACTTTTTTTTTTGTATCTTGGATGAGATGTGTTTTGGCACTTATGGTGCTGACAATATACTATAAATGCCACATGTCATGTTTATAAGTGGAGCCATAAAACAAGTATCTTGAACATCTGGGGTCAAAATAAAAACAATTATAATTATTGAGAAACTTTCCGTGTAGTGCCCATCTTCACTTCATGGGGTATGTTTTGTGATCCGGTGCTGGTGAACTGAGTTTGGAGAGAGCTAAGTGACCCAGCTTTATGGAATGAGGGTGGGGAGATGACACTGTCATGTGACACCATCCCAGCCAGGGAATGAAAGCTACAGGGGTTGCCTGCATGGGCCCTAGTACCATATAGCGAAGACAACTCTTCTCTTGGCATACAGCCCTGCACCTCTGCACCTGTGGGTGACAGAGAGCTCTGGGTATTGGCAGACAGATAAAATCTTTGCTCTGTGCATCTGTATCATGGGCCACATAGAAGTGTAGGGATCAGAGGGCTCTGCACTTCTGTAGCCTATCAGATAGCCCCAAGAAATCTTGAACTGAATGAATGAACATATAATTCCACTATCTCAAAAAGAAAGGAAATTCTTAGCAAAAAAAAAATGTTAATGCACCAGTTAGGGTTCAAGTTAATGCCAACCCTAACTCCTCCCCCCCACCCCAATCAGCAAAAGAGAAAAATATTAAGTTTTTGGTTCTCTGGATTTTTAGCGAATCAGTGATAGGGTCTTCCTTGGGACTTTTGACCTAATGCTATCCCGTTCCCTGAGCAAACAATATCAGATATACTGTCATTTCTTCAGGGCCATGTATGAAGAAAGCTACAACAAATTGTGTTTACAACTTGTGGCTAGACATACTTCAGTACCGTAGAAAAGTGTATCACTATGTGGCACTGCTTTGGAGCTGTACCTTGTGCTTAGAACAGGAGACTATGAGCAGGAAGAGGGTTGAACATTATGGAGGGCTACCCCAATGGGGACCCCATTACTGATTCACCAAGAATCGGGAGACTCAAAACCTTATTTTTTTCCCCTTTTGTTGCTTGGGATGGTGGGGGGAGACTAAGGTTGGAAATCCCAGTGCCACATTTCTGTACTTTGGTGGTATTAATTTGAACCCTAACTGGTGCATTAACAAACTTTTTTTGCAAAGAATATATATTATACAGACACAGTAGCACCTATATAGTATGGTTGAGTGATCACTTTAATGTTAAAGTCCAGTTTTTCCAGCCTAATAACTTTGCCCCATTATTCTGATTTACATGAACATTAGACTGTACAGGGATCATGCCAGGATCTCTGGATCCTGAAAATTTCATAGCAATCAGTTTTCTGGAGCAAAGTTACAAAGAGGCACCCCCATCACCAAAATTAAGACCTTTTTTTTGCTCAACTATAGCTAAATGACTAGGAGGATTTGAAACCTGAAACTTGCAGATTTCAGAGTGTGGCTGAAGGTGTGTACGTCCATGTTTTTTATGACTCAAAGTTAAGTAGTTTTCAAATTATTTAAGAAAATCATTCTAATTGTGAGCATGTGGTTTAAAAAAATCAACATTCTAAAGCTAACTGAGTTTATGTGACAACATGAATTGATGTTGTCCTGTTACAAGACAGCTGTTGTTTGCCATCTGGCAGGGCCAGCACCCTGTTGATGAATGTCATCCTGCTATTTTTGTTCTGCAGGAATGGGGCAACACATCAGTGTGTAGCCCCACCACTGATAAACATGCTGAGCATATTTGTGTTTGGATCTGTCTGCCATTATCCCAAAATGCACATCATAAACCCAGTAGGTTAAAATTGTCAAACACTGGCCAGTTCAGATGAGTGGAGGGCTGAGGCACTGTGTGACTTACCTCCTGCCATGCTGGTGACCTGAGTTCGGGAATGAGATTGTGTCACTGGGGGTTGGCCTTGGAGGGAGAGGTTGAATGTCTGAAGGATTGCCCTACTCTCCTGAGATAGGGAGGTATGCCATCTTGGCCCTTGGCTACCCCTAAGTGGAGGCTTGGGAGGCAGCACTGGCATCCAGGCATCATGAAGAGAGGGGCCATGGTTCCATGGTATGTGCTTGCCTCCACGCACAAATGCCTATGTGCCACAGTGGCATGGGGCCCAGGGAGAAAATGGAAAAGAAGGGAGATTTGGGCACAATGAAATCCCACCCACTCCACCCCAACCCACACCACCACCCAGATCACCAATCCACAATGGATAATAAGTACCAGGTGGGGGAAGGAAAGCTCTCCCCTCCTGGCCCCACCACAATGGGTATGCCATAGGGATCAATGGATCAAGTGAGTACCAGGGGAGACAGTGTGCATTCAATGGTGTGTAGGATGGGACAGAGTAGTCCTGCCCCTTTCCCCAGGGAACAAATTAATATGGAGAACATGTTCAAATACACCTCCAGAGGTGATTCTGCTTCACAAGTGTGAAAACATATTTCAGCCAGGATTTGAGAAATGATAGCTATCATGTTCATATGGTGGTGTGAAAAATAACTATGCAGAAAATTTGGGGTCTAAATATTGAAAATTACCAAAGTTATGAGCGAGCATTGAAAAATTTCAATGTACGCTCACAACTTTTTTTTTTTGATAGTCTGATACCAGATTTTAAACATAGCTTTCTTATGACCGCACCTGATGAACAAGGGTGGTGCAAATGTTCAAATCCTGCCTTAATGGTGATTTCATGCAGCAACAGTAAAATCCCACTTCAGGATGGATTTGTACAATTTCAGTGTGCTTGTTCATAAGGTGGGGTCCCAAAAAGGCTGTGATGAAAATTTAGTATAAAAATATAAAAACATGACAAAGTTATTAATAAAAGTTCAAACTCCATTGAAGTGCATTAAATTAGACTTACTTTGTTTTCTCATATCACAGTTGTTGATTCCAGAAGCAAGATTTGTCTTTGATCAGAAAGTGGATCTACATCATGGGACATGTTCAGGTGGGTGAGGGTGGGTGAGGGTGTGTGGGTGGGTGTGGGGTGGTGCGTCTTGAGTGTGGGGTTGGGGTAGGGTGAGAGGGTGTCTGGGGGTCAGATCAGTGAGGGAGTATTTTCTTTTTTTTCAATGTGTGAAAAAAATAAAGACATTGAAGGACAGTTTTCATTTTTTCAGGTTTTACAAAACCAGTATTGGATCCAATACTAGGGACTGGGAACCCCAGGGTCACCTAAAGTATATGGCAGCATGGGGAGTGGGTCCCCCAGTGTCACCACCTATTCATGGGGTGCAAACTGAAAAGGGGGTTGTCAAGGGGTACTGGGGGTGGGTATCCTTGTCTGCATTTATAAATCAGCACCTCTGGGAAATACAAGGGATGGCTGGCTAAGCTGGGAGGGGGAGGGATAAGTGAAATAGATAGATAGATAGATAGATTATTTAGATAGACAGACAGGGAAATAAAAGGAGGGGGAGTGAGACAGGAAGAACAGGAGGAACTGCTCCATCTGAAGCCATCAACACTACTCCAGCTTTGACTTCAGAGTTCAAAAAAGTCCCATAGTTCTCATACTGAGAATGCAAGGAGAGGCTCCTCTCACTAAGCTGGGCACCCAGGATTATCAGGTGGCCAGAAATGTTATTTTCAGTGTAATTTTCAAAAAACAAACACCAGAATCTGGCTAAATGCATTCCATTTATCCAGGTTCATGTGTTTGTTTTTTACAATTACATAATTTTTATTTATTTTTAATGTTTCTAGTTAAAAAATCAAGATGGCAGCAGCTACAACCTTTTTTTCACAATAAGTAAATAATTTCTCACGACAAGTAAATCATGAAAATTAGCACTCACAATCAGTGTTTTTGTTTTTAATGATCAAGATATGGGGTTATCCAAGAAATTCAATTTAAATCCTTATAACTCTTGGGCCACAAATTTTTTTTCACAAAACCTTTGAAAGGTACTGTGTAGGTGGAGGACACTTCTACTCTGAAAGTTTCAGGAAACAATTCTGCTCTGTCTATGCTGTATGTGAGAGAGAGAAAAAAAGAAACAAGCATGTTACATATAAGAAAACCCCATACTGTTTTTTTTACTTTTCTGAGTGTTCTTTATCTTGAAAACTGAACAAGATGCTGTTATGAAACATTTCACATCTTGAGACTCCAGCAACCAGAACATGCATTCCAAATCTTGGGCTATTTCGTTCAATGCTGACAAAGGTATTAAGGTGAAAAAATTGGGGTTTAACATTAAACAGCCTATGCCCACTCAATCCTAATTATAAGGGTGCTACCATGCTCCTAGAATAATATATATATATATGTGTGTGTGTGTGTGTGTGTATAAATATATATATATATATATATACACACACACATATATATTCATGGCAAAAAACTCCATTTAATGCATCATTTAGGGTTGTTCCACAGCAGCAAAAGCAAGAAATTCAGAGTTATGGTACACCTTTGCACCCCACTCCACCCCGTCCCCACCAACAGGCATCGGGATGTGCGTTGGGGTCATAAACTCTAACTCTCACCCCATTCCATGTGTAAATAAGCTGAGGTGGTGCAGTATAGGAGAATGGGGTGAGAGTTAGGACCGACAACCCCAACGCACACCCCGATGCCTGTTGGTGGAGATGGGGTGGACATGGGGTGCAAGGGGTGACAACCCTAACACTGAATTTCCTTGCTTTTGTCACTGTGGAATAACCCTAACTGATCATTAAACAGAGCTTTTTGCCATACATTTCCCTTCTTTTTGAGAATGTTCACTATAAATAGTGAATGGAATGTGGTGGTGGGAGCGCGGGACCCCCACCATGTGATTTGTTTGTCACTTCGCTGTGCAAAAACTGTATGAATGACTGAAATGAAAATTGGTAAATGAAGACATGTACCATGGCACTCCGTGTGTCCAAAATTGTGTGTACATCCATTCAACAGTCGCACAGCTCCACAAGCAAACAACATAACATGCACAAGTCAGGAACCGTAAGTGCCAGTGACCCAAAAATTGTCACAGTCAAAGATGTATTATAATCTGTGTACATTCCAAATGCCAGGCAAATAGGACACACGGTTCAGAAGTTATTGAAGCATAATGAACCAAATTGTCATTTGTCAGAGTGGCATAATTCCACACCTGTTAATGTTTTACACACCAAACCACTGCAAGGCACCTCCATACCACAAGAGCTACCTACGCTATAAATTTCAAGCCAGTAGCACCATGCAGAGCACTATTCGCAAAATGTTAACTGTGTTACACAGTATCTCTGCAGCTAATAATTTTTCCAACATGTAAATTGCATTATTCACTTCCCCAGGATATCCACTCAACACCCTACAAATTTCATGTGAAAAGACCAAACCATTCCAGAGATATTCAGTTTTTACATTTCTGCACCTTTAAGAAATCTTCCACTACAAAATGACAGAAATCATGGCCAGAAATGCATTAAAATGGTGAACTTGGTGTCTTAAAAATCTGTAACTGTTAAGATGGCCAACTTCAAATGGCAGTAACTCTGGAACAGAACAATGTTTTTTTCACCAAACAACAACTGGCATGTTCCTGGAACACAGTTCTTTCTACAAGGCACGTTTCAGATCAATCAACCACACATTGACTGTGCTATGCATTGTGGAAGACAGTGCAAAAAAATAGCAAAACAATGTTTTGCACTGCACTACACAAACACAAAAACACAAATGGTAACATTAATACAAATGGTGATGGCAACAGTGAGGTAAAAGAAAATAGTAACTCTAATGGTAACGCAGGTGCAAACGCAAGCGCAAATGGTAATGCACACAGTGATGCAAATGGAAATGATAAAGCAAACAGTAAGAGAAATGCAAGTGCAAACATAAATGAAAAGAGAAATGGTAATGCAAATGATTACGCAGACGCTAATGACATCAGAAACACAAACGGTAATGAAAACGGTAAGGAAAATGCAAATGGTACCAGAAACACAAACAGAAACACAAATGGTAATGGCAGCAGTGACGCAGAAGGAAGCAGTTATGCACTCAACAACAGAAATGCTACTGATAACGCAAATGCCAAGGCCAATGGAAATGCAAATGCAAATGGTAACGAACATGCAAACAGTAATGGTAATGCAATTGGAAACACAAATGTTTATGGTAACACTAAAAATGACGCCAAAGGAAACAGTAACACAAACGGAAACACAAATGCAAGCACGTACACAAACAAAAATGGTAACACACATGGTGATGCAAAAGTAAACACAACAAAAACAGTAATGGAAATGCAAACTGTAACAGTAACACAAACACAAGCGCAAACGCAAATGCAAAAGGTAACACACACGGTGACTTAAACGGAAACGCTAATGCAAACGGTAACGGAAATGCAAGCGGAAATGCTAACGATAGCAGTAACGCAAATGCACACACTTTTTTTCCTAAAAAGGTGCATTCAGAAGCACAGTGAATACAAATAATGTATGCATAATAATGGCCCTCGGAGCAGAAAATGAGCACCTGGAATACTAAATTCCTTAAATCTCAGGAACCGTACAAAGTAGGAAAAAATTTGAAATCTCATATTATTTATGACTTTCCAAGCTACTTTTGTACTTAGCCCCCTAGTGGGGGACTAAGCATTCTTCTGTTGAAAAGTCAGTACCTCAAACCATTTTCGAGATGGGGCCCCGAAAGGCGTGGCAGATGCCGTAATATTATTCTATGGGACAAATCGTCAACTTTGGAGTACCATAAGTTTGCGGCCCTCTAATATTTTTTTCAAAACCACCAAAAGGCACATCTGTGGTATTTTGGCTTTCTTCCCTCCAATTTTCAGCCCAAAATACCAAACCGTTCTTTTGCAGCAGGGTGGCAAAGATTCCCTATTGTTTTGGCCATAGTGTCGCAAAGTACTTTCGCAAATGATGACACTTTCTCAATTGAAATCACAAAACTGTTGAATATGCAAAAGTACTTTGTGACACTACTTTTTTCAAAAATTTAAAAACCATATTTCTGGGGTGTTTTACTCCCCCCCCCCCAAAAAAAAAGGACATGGCTAGCATCATCAGTGCTTGACTAGGTGAACACAATAAGAATTGTGTCCCATAAAGGGTCCCAAATTT